>JAWPHD010006057.1:0-151346 GCA_037043455.1 Cyrtodaria siliqua
ACTGTATGGATTTCAGTAATTTTTCTTTAAGATCACCAACCCCTAAACTATCAAATGTGTTCAAATGAAGTCCCAAGGGTCCAGAGAGAGATTTCACATGTTTTACACGGACTTATGTAAGGAAAAAAATGACAAATCTGCTTCTCTAAAACCACAAGGCATAGAGTTCTTATACTATTTCATGTACAAAAAGCTTAGTCCTCTGACACACTTGTTCAAATGCTGATCCTAGGGTCAGATGTGGCCCCATCCTTAGGGTCACGATTTTACATAAAGTTATATAGGACGTCTTTAAAAGAATATTCAATGAAACTACAAAAGCTAGAGTTCTAATTGTCTAACACAACATGCGAAGTCATTTTCTAACAAAGAAATACAAAAACATGTCTTGATAGGTAAACATTATCTGGACGGAAGCTCAAATAATGACACTGCTAGTAACATTTTCAGACTCTATCACCATCTATGGATGTGTAAATGCCATCACACTGTGTAAATGTATCACATAACTTGTGGGAGTGTAATAAAGCCATGATGTGTTTATCATATTACACTAGTTAAATAAAGATATGCAAATAAAGGTTGAATCATCGTTTGGTCCTTTCTATTCAGCTTGATGTTCATCGGAATTGCCTCTTCGATTTCCATGACCTATTAAAATACTGGATTACGAAAATCAACGACCTAGTTCCCTTGTTTGGTGGCATACAGAGAAGACCGAGTGAACATACGACGGCTTCATACAAACATAGATGTCATCAACCAACAACGTTTTATATAGAAAGCTACAATGGAGCTACAATAAAAAATGTTACTTGTGAGAGTTTTTTTTAGTTATGTCATGAATAGAATCGCACATTCATACCTATTTCTTATTGAATTTATTAAACTCATTGGGTAAAATTGATATGATGCTCGGCACTGCCTCACATCATAATTTTATTCAACTCAATTAATACATTCAATATTAAACAGGCACTCATTTAAGATCCTCTATGTATTACCAATTTAGTGTGTGTAATGTCACTTACCTATGAATATGTGTATTACTAACATGTACATTTACTTTATTGGCCTACCTATTTAACTATGATACATATTATTTTACAGATATTAATATAGGTATATAATAACAGGATGACTACCTGAGTAGCTTATTCTGGAACTTGTATCACCTCTTGTGGATATGCCAGTACTATGGGATCCACTTGAGACTGAAATTATTTCCTGCAGAACACATATCCACTCAAGGTGCTACAAGCTTTCAGATGATGTTGAAGTGGTACAAGCTTCCAGTTGATGTAGAGGTGGTACAGGCTTTCAGATGATGTTGAGGTGGTACAAGCTTTCAGATAATGTTGAGGTGGTACAAGCTTCCAGATGATGTTGAAGTTGTACAGCTTCCAGATGATGTTACTCTGGTACAAGCTTCCAGATGATGTTGCTCTGGTACAAGCTTCCAGATGATGTCGCTCTGGTACAAGCTTTACAAGCTTCCAGATGATGTTAGTCTAGTATGCTAGTAATAATCTTACTTTGTTACACTTAGCATAGAACACCTGATCACAAAGAAGCTTTCTGACATGCAATGTAATCATTTGCTAGGATTTATTATGCTTTTCTGTAATACCTTACTGCATTCAGAATAGTAGTAACTATATATTATAGTATACCATTTTGTTTAAGTCTTACCATCGAATACTCATATTTTGTATAACGTTACTGTATATATTGTGTCAAGTAATGGAATGTTATTTTATGCATACTAAGGAAATAAAACATTAGTGTATAAAATTATCAGATCTTCATGTGTTAATAGTTGTAACCATGTACATATAACATATATATATTTAAAGAAAATTGGATATAATTTTAATGGATATTGAATTTCAAATGCGTGTTAAAATTCCAGCCGTTCCTTATAAATATTGATTTGGTGAAAAGGTCAAAGAGCAATGGAGTTCTATATTATATATTGTATATTGTCATGTGTGTTCCCTTTGTGAAAACTGATTTGGTTTCAGAGATAATAGGCACTGTCGACTTAAACATGACCTTGAAAAAGTTGTTCATACAAAATCTCAATTTCAAGGCAATGATCTTGATGCACTTGAAGTATCTTTCTATTGGTTTGGCAACATGCCCATTGTGTTGGAGGTCGTCCTCTAATAGGTCAAGGATACAGTGAACTTTGTATGTCCCAGCCAACAAAGGTGGAGGATAAAGGGGGCATATAGCTCTATGGTTGTCCCTCCCGTCTGTTTGGGTGTCCCTGTATTGCACTTTAGTGTCCGGGCCATAACTCTGCAATGACAGATTGGATCAAAAAGATATTTTGCAGAAAGGTTCACCACATGGAGACAATGTGTCACATACAACTTCGCCAACTTAAGGTGAAGGTCGCGGTGAAGGTCAAAGTCTTATCCGGGCCATAATGCTGCAATAAATAATTGGATCAAATATGTGTAGCATACAACTTTCGCCAACCTAGGTCAAGGTCATGGTGAAGTTCAAACTCTTGTCTGGGCCATAACTCAGGAATGAATTGGATTAAAAAGCTGGTTGGCAGAAAGGTTCATCACATATGTAATTATGCAATGAATGATTAAGTCTCATGGACTACTCCTGATAACCTAGGGCCAAGGTCGCAGTGAATGTTAAAGATCAAACATGCCTGGCCACCTGAGTGATGCTGATGGTAGATGTTGCAACAGTGATGCCGAAAAAAAAAATGTACGAGTTAAAACACAATTACAAAGAAACGTGATAAGCAAATGCATCTTTTTTTACTGTTTGAAAATATGGATTACTTGGCAGTGAAGTACTTATAAACATAAATGCCCCAATTAGGTTTACACTGAACCTTCACTCTAACATTATATCTAGACTTTGTATATTAAACTAGACTGGACTGTTCCAGGGAACACGTGTCGCCTGTCAGCGCTTGTCAGTATAACAAGGTGTTTAGCACCCAGATATATGACCTTGACAAACTGTCCTGACTAAGTTTTCATGAAGAAAAAAGGAGTATTTAACCCATATAATGACCTTCAGTGTGACCTTGACCTTTATATTTAGTATGACTATGTGGATATTGTATTGAAAGTTTGATGAAGAAATATCAAGAAATGAGAAAGTTATAGCCAACATTAAGTTTTTATGAAGAAAAGAATGATTTACACATATATAAATGATCTTCTCACTCCGTGGGGGTATTGTATGTGTGCGTGTGTTTATTGTAAATCAGTGTATCAACAAACTTTATGACAGGATGTTATGTAATATTACATACTTATATGACGTACGCATCTTTTCACTTGCGGTAAACTCACCTAACAACAGATCAAGATCTAAAACATCAACCTTAACAAAATAGCTTTTTCAACATTCCGCCGTATGCCACATTTTAATGAGAACGAGGAACTTTGAACTGGGAGCACTTAACAATCATTCAGATGATTTTAAAAGAGAATTTTAAGTTTGACTAATTGCATTTCGAGTCTGTCAACAAGCTTAGCTAGTTAACATATTGTAAATTAGATGACTTTAAAACCGCGAGGAAACAAACAATAAAATTGCCATAAAAACAATGGGTATAGCGAGACACAGCAGTCACTTTTCCATTCTATATCTCAACAATCGTTGCTCGAATTTTTCTGAAACTTTGTTAGATGCTTTGTTGGGACAAGGGACATCACGTAATGCCAAAGTTACAATGGTCGAAATTCCCTAAACATAACTTAACCTTGGTTAGGTAAGTTAACCTCAGTTAACTGTAAGCGATTGCCTCATTTTCTTTGTTTGATACTTGGTCATATGTGATATGTATTGTTGGCATTGGTGGACATCACTGAACGACAAACATTACCAAGGTCAAGGTCATATTTTGCTTATTTCTCACAAATTTAACCTTGGTTAGGTAACAACCTTGATTCTAAAGGTAACGTAACCTTGGTTAGGTAACTTAACCTCAGTTAACTATATGCGATTGTCTCATTTTATGTCTTTGATACTGGGTCATGTGTATTGTTGGCAAATGGTGGACATTGCTGAATGACAAATAACATCAAGGCCAAGGTCATATTTTGCTTTATTTTCCCTAAACTTCACTTTGGTTAGGTAAGTTAACCTCATTTAACTTTTTCTGATTACTTCATTCCATTTACCTTCCCATACTTTTCAAATTTCATCGACTTTGTTACTTTTGCATTTCCTACCATTTCATATAAGTTTTTCAGAAGTGGGCGAGACATCCTCAGACCAAGGTCTTGTAATTTGTAGTGACCGTGTGTTTGTTAAGTACTCAATTGTTAATTATGACAAGAGATTACATTAAACACGAGATTTTTGATTTCACACAAATGAAAGTACACAATGTAACTAAAATTGTTTTAAATTCTAATCAACTCGAGAGTTTGCCAGTTGTTAAAAACAATGTAGATTTGTGTTATATTTTGTTTCCCCGATTCGAGAAAAATAGAACAATAAATAAAATCAACACCATCACGATGAAGATTATTTATTTAGCATATTTATTTAAATATTAATAGAAATTTGTTCACACAGTGAAAAAATGATAAAAAATAGTACGGTGATTGCGAAACTGCTTTGAGAAAACAAAAATTGCATAGAAAACTTTTTCCAACTCGCGATCTCTCACATTTAATTAATCGTTATGCGAAATAAAATAGCATCACTGAGCACCGTGCACTGAGTGAGGAAGATAATTTGTTTGATTTCTCATCATTTACATTATCTATTAAATAATACTTTTACCATGGCCAAAAAGAGGCACGGTGATTTGCGTAAACACGTTAAGAAAACAAAATTTTCGTGTTAGTTTGTTAAAATTAGGTCAGCGCTACATCCAAGATGGCCACCATTACCATATATGGTCGAAATCTTCTTCTCAAGAACCGCTGGACAGATTTCAACAGTTTTTCTTTTAAAATGATCGCCAAGACCTAGACTATCAAGTTTATTCAAATGAAATCCCCAGGGTCAAAAATGGCCGTGCCCCGTGGGTCCAAAGTTTGTATATTGAGATTTTGCATGTTTTTCATATAGACATATAAAGGAAAAAAACTTTAAAAAATCTTCTTCTCTGAAATCACAAGGCAAAGAGGTCTGATGTATTACTTGTAGCATCAGCTTATGGTCCTCTACTAAGTTTGTTCAAATGGTGGCCCTGGGTTCAAATTTGTCCCTGCCCCGGGGGTCACAGTTTTACATAGACTTATCGGAAACTACAAGAGCCAGAGGTTTGATATTTTGCATTTACTATAAACTTATAGTCCTTTACCAAGTTTTTTCAAATGGTGACCCTCAGGTCATATTTGGCCCCGTCCCAAGGGTCACATGTTTTACATAGACATGTATAGGGAAAAACTTAAAAAAATCTTTTCTGAAACTGCAAGAGCCAGAGATTTAATATTTCGCATTTGCTATAAGCTTATGGTCCTCTACCAAGTTTGTTCAAATGGTGACCCTGGTGTCAAACTTGGCCGTGCCCCGGGAGTCACAGTTTTATATAGACTTATATCATACATCTACATCCGTATATATCCATGCTTTAATCCTTATATATATAGGAAAAAAATAATCTTCTCGGAAACTGTAAGAGCCAGAGGTTAAATATTTTGCATTTACTATAAGATTATGGTCCTCTACCAAGTTTATTCAAATGGTGACCCTGGGGTAAAATTTGACCCCACTCCGTGGGTCACAGTTTTACATAGACTTATATAGGAAACACATTAAAATCTTCTTCTCTGGAACTACAAGAACCAGAAGTTTAATATTTTGCATTTACTATACTCTTATCGTCCTTTACCAAGTTTGTTCAAATGGTGACCCTGGGTTCACATTTGGCCCGCCCCAGGGGTCACATTTTACATAGACTTGTATAAGGAAAAAATTTAAAAAATCTTCTTCTCGGAAACCACAAAGCACACAGCTCTCATATATATATATTTTTTATTTATTTAAATGCAACCTGTTTACAACAATCTACATGTAATACAACATTAAAGCAATATTTAGTTAAAAAGCCAGCCTGCAGAGAGTTACGAAGCACTATCATTTTAACAAATTATGTTCATTGAGTGTTTATTTCATTGCCATCTTCCTATCAATATTAACTGTTACAAACGTTCTGTTTAACGTATTACTCAGTTGATTGAAATTCTGTTATTGTATAACTGTTCCTTGTATAGTTATAATCAGTTCCTATATAATGATTTCACAGCATGGAATAATGATTCTGTTTTATATACAGTTAAATGACAGTTAAGAGTGTATGCAGGCGCGTATCCAGGCATACGCATGTACGCCAATGCGTACAATTCGTCAGCAAAAGTGAAAAAATAAAAGTTTAAAATGCCATATTAACGCTGAAATATAGCTTGAGAACGCATCATTTGCCTCCTAATTTTCAAATTTTTCTTAGGGGAGGCCCAAACCCCCAACGGTGGGAGCGGGAAACCCCCTCCCACACCTACCCCCAGCGTCGCTGCTCGGTTCGCAGCTACGCTTCTCATATCTGGCGTACATTTCAAAATGCTCCAGGTACGCTCCTGGTATCATGCATAAATACGCCTTTAATCACATTTAACACACACAGTTATTGTTCTGTCTTAGCGTTTAAGTAGTACAATACGTTCATCAAATGCTTCAATTAAAACGTTTCACTACCAGTTCCACCAGTATTGCCAAAATGTTTATTTCTAAGCTCATGGTAATATTTAGGAAAAGCAATGAATTGATTTATTAAATATTCTGAATCATTGATTGTAATACCTTCAATATCCGGATTATTTGACATCGCCAGAGCAGTGGCAGAAAAATAATAAACGTGGCTCCAGCGTAAATGGAGTTTCTACGAGAGAATTTGCAGCAACTCTGCAGTTTGGGGTGAGAAGGTTCTAGGCCCATTTTCCATATTTTATCTTGATGTACATGGAAGATGAGCCTGGCATCTTCATGCCTGTTAGGCGCCATATAACCTTTTCATGTGTTGGTGCACCTTAAAACCCCATTCAATTCAATTCCACATAGAACCGCACTGTTTGTGTCCATATTAAACCATTGATTGTGTATAAAAAATATACAAGCAAAGTTTTACGCAATTGAAAATAGCTGCCAAAAGGAAATAGCATATATCTGGGTAGGGACTGGACACAAAGTTTAACATAACATATCAAGTCACGGGTGTTAAAACAATATTGAAAAAAATAATGTTGACGTAAACACGGCTTGACCGGTTTTTAGCTCTACTGATCAGAGATCAGCAGAGCTTATGCCGTGGTGCGGCGTCCGTCGTCCGTCCGTCTGTCCGTCCGTCTGTCTGTCCGTAAACTTTTTTTTGTAGCGACTACTCCTCTGAAACTACTGAATGGATTTTCAAGAAACTTTACAGAAATGTTGCCCATGAAGTCTAGTTGATCCTAGCAAAAATTCATGTTGATGTGAAATCCAAGATGGCCGCCAGATCTAAAAATAGGTTTTTAAAAAACAAGTTTGTAGCGACTTCTTCATGAAAACTATAAGTGATATTGATATGGGACTTTTTCTAAAATGATCAGCATGACATGATGTTGGTCCTTGTCGAAAATCGTTTTGATTCGACGTTAAACATGGCTGCCAGCGGCCATCTTTGTTTACATAGAGTTATATAATGAAAACTTGTAGCGACTACTCCTCTGAAACTACTTGACGGATTTTCATGAAACTTCACAGGAATGTTGCTCTTGATGTCTAATTGATCCTAGCAAAATTTCAGGTCGGCCGGAAATTCAAGATGGCCGCCACGGCAAAAAATAAATTTTCAAAATACAAGTTTGTAGCGACTACTTCTTGAAAACTATAAGTGATATTGATATGGGACTTTTTCTAAAATGATCATCATGATATGGTGTTGGTCCTTGTCAAAAATCGTTTTGATTCAACGTTAAACATGGCTGCCAGCAGCCATCTTTGTTATCATACAGTTATATAGTAAAAACTTGTAGCGACTACTCCTTTGAAACTACTTGACAGATTTTCATGAAACTTTACAGGAATGTTGCTCTTAATGTCTAATTGATCCTAGCAAAATTTCAGATCGGCCAGAAATTCAAGATGGCCGCCACAGCTAAAAATAGATTTTTAAAAAAGAAGTTTGTAGCGACTACGTCTTAAAAACTATAGGTGATATTGATATGGGACTTTTTGTAAAATGATCAGCATGACATGATGGTTATCAGAGTCAAACATTATTTTGATTCGACGTTTAACATGGCTGCCAGTGGCCATCTTTGGTTACATAGAGTTATATGATGAAAACTTGTAGCGACTACTCCTCTGAAACTACTCAACGGATTTTCATGAAACTTCACAGGAATGTTGCTCTTGATGTGTTATTGATCCTAGCGAAATTTCAGGTCGCCCAGAAGTTCAAGATGGCTGCCATGGCTAAAAATAGATTTTCAAAATACAAGTTTGTAGCGACTACTACTTGAAAACTATAAGTGATATTAATATTGGACTTTTTGTAAAATGATCAGCATGACATGATGTTGGTCCTTGTCAAAAATTGTTTTGATTCAACGTTAAACATGGCTGCCAGCGGCCATCTTTGTTTACATAGAGTTATATAGTAAAAACTTGTAGCGACTAATCCTTTGAAACTACTTGGCAGATTTTCATGACACTTTACAGGAATGTTGCTCTTAATGTTTAATTGATCCTAGCAAAATTTCAGATTGGCCAGAAATTCAAGATGGCCGCCACAGCTAAAATTAGATTTTTTAAAAAAGAAGTTTGTAGCGACTACGTCTTGAAAACTATAAGTGATATTGATATGGGACTTTTTGTAAAATGATCAGCATGACATGATGGTTATCAGAGTCAAACATTATTTTGATTCGACGTTAAACATGGCTGTCAGCGGCCATCTTTGTTTACATAGAGTTATATGATGAAAACTTGTAGCGACTATTCCTGTGAAACTACTTGACGGATTTTCATGAAACTTCACAGGAATGTTGCTCTTGATGTCTAATTGATCCTAGCAAAATTTCAGGTCGGCCGGAAATTCAAGATGGCCGCCACGGCTAAAAATAATTTTTCAAAAAACAAGTCTGTAGCGACTACTTCCTGAAATCAAAATCAATCAGTAGAGCTTCAAGGTCATTGACCTCTTGTTTTTCTTACCAGACACATGCATACTTCCTGAGTTTTAACATCAGTTTGAATCAAGGTAGACGACCTCGCTTCTCTCTGTTCAAATACCATTATTTGCCTTACATACTGATTACAATTCAACTTTGGCCCACGACATGCTAGAAGTACACATCAGCACAGCAATACAGGTGTTCACAGGTAAATGATGCGTGTGCGTTAGCGTGTGCATTACAACAGACGTCCAACTGCTACCATGTGTAATTATAAGATTGTGTTATCAAAGTGAAAATCTCAAAGAAACTGTTCATTGCTACCTTACCATTACATGTGCAATTATGAAAACCATATAGGCAGCGAATAAACCCATCCACTAGTGTATAACACGGTGGAATTTACGAGAATACCGCATTATAAATGAGTATTATTCCATAAAAAGGTATTATTCCATTAAAATACAGATTTGCACTTATTCCATTCCAATACTTGCGTTTCATTCAGTTTCATTATGCTCTCTAAAAAATCCCGGACGTGAAGATCCTGGAAATATTGCCGCATTCTACACTTTAGTAGACTGCTCTACGAAAACGTCATTTGAGGCAATAAAACGGCACGCTTTGAACATTGAAAAATATGTGTTTATACCAATAAAGTTTTTTAGACGGGTTCCCTAGGAATTGAAGTTTTAATGCATGATTATTGTCGGCTACATGATTCACAGTCTGTTAACCATAGACATATAAGAGTCAGCTGCCTTCTCGAGTCCCCTGACCGCGTCATACCAAAGACTTTAAAAATGGAGTAGTCACTTGTAACCCTTGCCTGACGAGCAAATAATGGGTAGTGCTACGACTGATTGACCAGTGTCAGAATAATGTGACTGGGTGAGTGGGGGTATCATGTCTACTACGGCGTGGTATTCCAGTGTGGCAGCACTATAAAGAAACCATTGAGTTCGCTGCTTCAAGTAGACATATCATCACATCACACAACAACACACAGATAAAAGTCCAGACATTGTGCTTATAATCGTCGGGTAGGACGCCTGTCGTAGGTGGAGGGACTATAATCCTTAGAAATACACACACACACACACACACACACACACACACACACACACACACGGCAGCTGAATTAGATCTTGTTAAATCTTTATAAATAATGATACGAAGTAGGGCTACGAATCCTGAGTGGTAGTGTTACCCACCTGTACATCTAAATTAATGTAGATACCAAATACTATTCATGGTTTAACGTTTTATTCACAGCCATCAAATATGATTTTCTACTTTCGTTTTGACATTGTTTACAGTCCGTCTACCATTTTGACTAGTCACATGATCTATCACGTGACAAATTAAATGGAGGGCCGAAAATAATAGACTCTCCTATTAAGTAAATGAAATCGACGGGTTGGTTACTTTTAAGCGGACTGAAACACAAGAAGATGTTTTAAAGATAATATTTAAAATGTATTCTTATTTATTTAGAGTTGAAATAAACCATGAAAGAAAAAAAACTTTCCTGAATATAATTCACCCCTTGTATTATTGTAGTGTTAGACTCCTCCACTTACCATAAATGCCAGAAATTTGATACTTCAGAAAGTTCCGGAGTGATTTCCAGCACGTAAACATTCTACTACGTGGACACTTTAATTGAACGATTCCAGTGGAAGTTTTTTGGCAGAACTTTGAAGCTGTTTAGCAAACTCGGAGTGAATATTTTATTTGTGTTCATTGTTTCTGTTTTTTGTTGGAGGTCAAATTACTGCATTGTTCAGCTGGACTACACTGTACAACAAAAAAATGTTTATGCTGCATGTATTTATTGTTGCCTGCGTGGCAGCCCCAGGGTTGGGGGAGCTGTTCTCCTCCATGGCCCACCTTCAGGCTGCACTGTATACAGAGAGGGACATAGCTGTGGAGATCAGACAGTATATTCAGAAGGAACAGGAACGCCTCAACAATCTGGCTGTGTAAGTATTGTCTACTCTCATTTCATTTGTTATCATATTTCATGTCACAATGTAGGAACTAGGATGAATGATTTTACCTAGTTTCCCCATCTAGATCGGCATCAAAATCAAATGGGCATTATTCAGCAAATCTTCCCTAGCAGCTGCCACTAACATCTCTTATTCTTGGCTTGCGCTGTCCACCAGTTTTCATGCATTCGGATAGAGTAATTTGCCCCAAGGACCCAAGATTTTATATATTGTACTACCAGTCACATGTATGATTTGGCCTTGGCTGTACCGGTAATCCTATTTCACTTCCATGAAGCGATGCTGACATGGATACTAATAAACTTGCATTTAAAGCATAATATAAAGATAGTATGAAATTAGATAAAGGTTTTGGTTTTAAATTTGATTGTTTTATGAACAAGACTGGATTTAGAAATGTCTTGGATAATCAAGGCACTTTTCCAAAGTGAGACTTTTAAACTCACTGACATAAACTTAAAGATTTATATAAAACATTTTGGCACCAGAAGGTAAAAATTGAAGTTGGAAATAAACTAAGGACTTATTGTAAACTCAAAGAAAATTTTATGCTGGAAAGTTACCTTCTCACTGATAATATTGATAGAAACAAAATTATTCATTTTGTAAAATTAAGAATAATTGCTCATAGATTAGCTATTGAGGAAGGCAGAAGCTCAGCAGAGAACATGTACACTTTGTAACTCTGATGTAGAAACTGAATTACATTTTCTAATGTACTGTCACAAGCTTAATGCATGTAATCAACATTTTATTGTACTATACAAAATATAGTACCTTCATTTAATAATATGAGTGATTTTGATAAATTTAAATATATTTTAATAAGCAAAGACTATGATCTTAACTCTATATATGTATTAATTTTGTAAATGACATGTTTATGACAAGGAAATCTTTATTCATAACTTTCACGTCCGGTCAACTTCCGGTAGGTCAAGTTATTCAGTAGGTGAAAATAAAGGGGTTTACTCGGACTTTATCCTCAATCTCTATATGAAAAACGAAATTATTACACCATGGTTTAAATCAAATGTGTCCTTATTGACCCTTATTAGTGTTTTAAAGTCAGACAACACCAAAAGAAGATACATAGACGTACACAAAAAACAAAGCTTTTAATATACTTATCGCTGCAAACTAGTTTTATAAAGGGCTAAAGTCAGTTGAGCACCAACGATAAACACCGAGTTTACCCCCTGACAGAATGTGGGTGTCTTTTATTTTATTGATCACTGATTGGTCAAATTATTTTGATGATGTCATGTGAAAGTTATGAATTAGATTCATAGATCAATGCTATTTTGAAATATATCCATTAGGCAAAAAAAACACTGTGTTTTCGGTGGCCGACCGACCCTATTTTTAAGGGGCCGACCCTAAACTTTTTATGATTTTTTTTTTTTTTTTTTATTTTATTTTATATTATTTGTTCTGAACAATGATTTATCACAATATATATCGAGGTAAACTGACATCACAGAGAAACTTTCAGCTGTATCATCAACTTGTATGGGGTTTATGAGATAAATACATGTAGAATCTTACAATATCTTGCTCAAAAGAAAAGAAAAGAAAAAGAAAATGCCTAACCAACCTACCCTATGTTTTTAGAGCATGCAATAGGAAACACACCAATTTTTTTTTTTTGCCTAATGATACCATTGAATAACAGTGGACTGTGGTTGATATTAGCACTAGCCCGAAGGTGAAAAACTATTAAATATTAATTCGGGCTAATAAAAGTGTAGAATCTTTTAATTTTATATAGTCGGGCTTATGAAAATTGTAATAGTCCATATGATTATATAATAATTCGGGCTAGTGAAACAAAATTACTGATTTCTTTGACTGGAATATCTCCCTGAAAAAGATTGAATTTTTGTTTATTTTGTTTATCTCAAAATAATTGTAATCCATCACTGGAATGATGGTAATATCCAGAGACTTGTCAAGGCAATCCGCATATCCCTGTGTTTTATGTGCCCAATATGGCTTTGTCATTAGTTGGCAGGAAATGAAGATAATTGAATTAGCAGTAAAATGACACTCTAAGACAAATAAGTTGGCTGTGGAGGATTTAATTCCAGGATATGGCTGCAGATTTGTTTGATTAATGCGACCAATATTTGTCATCAAGCTAGACGGCTTATTACACAGCTTCTTTATTCTGGATGATTTACATACCAGGCTTAGAGTGACAATGGTCGCATTTATTAAATTTATTTATCACATACTTCCCTAGAAATACGTTGGTTTTTTTAATATAATATACAATACGACATAGACCTAGCTAGTCATATCCATCAGGATTTCGTTGCCGGGCAATAAAGCCGGGCAATAAAGCTTTATTGCACGCATGACATATAGGGTGTGTGTAGTTTTAAGGTTTATAGTCCCTCTGCCAACATACTCACTGAGCCTTACGGCTCAACGATTTGAAATATAGGGTGAGTGTGTGTAGTTTTAAGGTTTATAATCCCTCTGCCAACATACTCACTGAGCCTTACGGCTCATCGACTTGAAATATAGGGTGTGTGTGTGTAGTTTTAAGGTTTATAGTCCCTCTACCAACATACTCACTGAGCCTTACGGCTCACCGACTTGAAATATAGGGTGTGTGTGTGAAGTTTTAAGGTTTATAGTCCCTCTGCCAACATACTCACTGAGCCTTACGGCTCATCGACTTGAAATATAGGGTGAGTGTGTGTAGTTTTAAGGTTTATAGTCCCTCTGCCAACATACTCACTGAGCCTTACGGCTCATCGACTTGAAATATAGGGTGAGTGTGTGTAGTTTTAAGGTTTATAGTCCCTCTGCCAACATACTCACTGAGCCTCATCGACTTGAAATTTAGGGTGAGTGTGTGTAGTTTTAAGGTTTATAGTCCCTCTGCCAACATACTCACTGAGCCTTACGGCTCATCGACTTGAAATATAGGGTGAGTGTGTGTAGTTTTAAGGTTTATAGTCCCTCTGCCAACATACTCACTGAGCCTTACTGCTCATCGACTTGAAATATAGGGTGTGTGTGTGTATTTTTAAGGTTTATAGTCCCTCTGCCAACATACTCACTGAGCCTTACGGCTCATCGACTTGAAATATAGGGTGTGTGTGTGTGTAGTTCTAAGGTTTATAGTCCCTCTGCCAACATACTCATTGAGCTTTACGGCTCATCGACTTGAAATATAGGGCAAGGTTCTCAATAGACGCGTACACACGCGTTTTGACGCATGGAATTTCAATTTGACCCAATTCTGACGCATCTAATTTACGACCTGTGCGTTTTTATGACGCGCGTGTATTTGCTTCCAAGCATCAATCCAATACCTATTTTCGATAGTCCAAACATCACAACAATGAGCACGCGCTGCATAAACAGTGATTGACACCTAGCCTGACGACCTTGATGGCCTCTCGACCAATCAAATTCGCGCTATAGCAGCTGGTGTTCCAGAGGCGGAAATAACCTGCCTGGAAATGGTGTCACTGTGTAATCTAATCGCTGCTATTGTGTTGATAATTTAATGATTATCTTTGAAGTTTATGATGCTTTGCGCGAGTGGAGACTATTATGATTTGATTGGATTAACTGTTTAATTGATTGCTACCGGCTTCTTATTGATTACCGCTTAATTAGACTGAACTGCGATTAAACAAATGCTAGCGGTCAAACATGTGAACATGTAAAATCGGCAAAAATAAAATTGACTTTATTTGTGTTTGTTGTTTGTTTATTTGTGTTGTTGTTCGTTAATTTTGTTTTACGCACGTTGTAAAGAATAAAGAAATATAATTTTAATGAGGATAATTTAAATATTTATAAATCGGCGAAATGTACATAAAAAAGAGCGTTTTTTAACCTGGGTTATCATTCAGTCAAAACTTACCGGACATTACGCATTGTGATATTTTGTGATTACGGACTTTGTTTTCTTGTTTAATGTTCCAAATATGCATACATACAATTGGTGCAAACAGAGATTGTATTATAATAACACCAATGACTTATAATATTAACAAATGTGGACCCCAATTTATAAAACATCCTTACATAACTTTGAATCTTTGACATAATGACACATTATTGTATTGTAAAATGGACTAGTTTAAATGCATATATATTCTTGCACACCTTTCTTTGCAATACAATATTTACAGAATTCACTACAATTAAAGTTGTTAAAGGATGTTTTATAAAACGGCGTTTCGATTTGTTTGATTTGTATTTGACTCTTGCTATTTCAATTTTGACCCTTGATATTTCAATTTTGACCCTTGAGATTTTTGAGTCAAGGGTCATATGACTCTTCACTTTTAAAGTCTATTGAGAACCCTGTAGGGTGTGTGTTTGTAGTTCTAAGGTTTATAGTCCCTCTGCCAACATACTCACTGAGCCTCATCGACTTGAAATATAGGGTGAGTGTGTGTAGTTTTAAGGTTTATAGTCCCTCTGCCAACATACTCACTGAGCCTTACGGCTCATCGACTTGAAATATAGGGTGTGTGTGTGTAGTTTTAAGGTTTATAGTCCTTCTGCCAACATACTCACTGAGCCTTACGGCTCATCGACTTGAAATATAGGGTGTGTGTGTGTAGTTTTAAGGTTTATAGTCCCTCTGCCAACATACTCACTGAGCCTTACGGCTCATCAACTTGAAATATAGGGTGAAAAAATGTCATATCACGGAAATAACTGAATGTTCATCTCGATCCTTTTACCGGAGTGATACGGAAATAACCGATTAGTTACGATTGTATACGATTTGTCACGGGTATTGTTTGTCATCTGCGTTTCATTAGTTACCTCCATCCTGTTTTCGCGGCAGATTGTTGACTATAGAATCATTATCCATGGATAAAATAATCACTTATGACAATTCACCTTGATTAGAAAATTTCAAATTCTATGGAATTCATTTTCAATAAGATTTTGGACAAAAATAAAATGTGTACCACTTACGCGACAGACATGAGCACATCAGAATGTACTAGGTCTAAAAAAAAATTCTCCCAGGAAAACAGCGTAGCGAGTGAGCTGAAGATGAAATTCAACGAAGCTCAAGTATATGATAAATAGAATAAAAAATGTGATATGAAAATACCCATTTATTATTCTCTATATATTATGTGCTATGGTAGTTGATACATGTAGCTCTTGTCTATTAAAGCATATTTAATATCATATTGTTACAGAGAGGGCTGGGTCACAATGTATATATATCATAACATTAGACCCATTCAACTGAATAAACAGCATCACGTGATTTAGAATGTATACATAAATATTGTAAAACTAAGGCAGTCGTTGTTAAGCTATGAATGATACAATTTTAACAGTATATTAAACCATTTTAGAATTACTTTTTGTTTAGAATTTGTCATATTAGAAAGTCAAAAAAATCATTACTCAATGAGTAATTAAAACACTTAAAATATTCATTTTCTTCAAAACATGGTGTTCTTAGATCACAGTGAGTCCTCTATAGGAGATTGTGTTCTCAGAACACAGTGAGTCCTCTATAGGAGATGCTCAGTGTGTTCTCAGACCACAGTGAGTCCTATATAAAACACACTGAGTTATATTTTTTGGATAATTTTTTTTTTCGAGCAGTTGCATTACTCATTGAGTAATGAGATTCTTGACTTTTTGATACGGCAAATTTTAAACAAAAAAAACTCTAAAATGATTTCATAGACGTTTTTTTTCTCCAATTTTAGAGGGATGCAACTATTTTTTCCTCTCATTCGACTTTTTAATGGCATCACCATTCTTCAGCAATAACAGTGTTACCCCTGTCCGTATGTGTGTGCGTCCCTGCAAAATAATGTCCGCACTCTTACTTAGCTAATTGTTATCGGATCTTTTCCAAACTTGGGTCAAATAGCATATGGGCACAATGTCTCGGCCAAGTTCAATAATCGGCCGTAATAGTTCCAGAGTTATGGCCCATGGAACAGTAAAGTAAAAAGTTGCAAAATTAATGGTGTCTGCACTCTAACTTGGGTAGTTGTTATCCAATTTTCTCCAAACTTGGTAAAATTTTATATGGCCACATTCAATTTTCAGCCACATCGCTCCTGTATTTCCAGAGTTATGGCCCTTTGAATAGTAAAAAAACACGAAATTAATGATGTCCGCACTCTAACTTGGGTAATTGTTATCCAATCTTCTCCAAACTTGGTCAAATTGTATATGGGCACAAGGTCTCGTCCAAGTTCGATTTTCGGCCCCATCGAAGCTGTAGTTCCAGAGTTATGGTCCTTGAAATAGTAAAAAATTGCAAAATTAATGGTGTCCGCACTCTAACTTGGGTAATACCAATCTTCTCCAAACTTGGTCAGATTGTTTATAGGCATAATGTCTCAGCCAAGTTTTTCAACCCCAGTAGTTTCAGAGTTAAGGCCTTTGGAATAGTAAAAAATCTCGAAATAAATGGTCTCTGCACTCCAACTTGGGTAATTGTTATCCAGTTTTCTCCAGGTCAAATTGTATATGGGCACAATGTCTTGCCCAAGTTCGAGTTTTGGCCCTATCGTCCCAGTACTTCCAGAGTTATGCCCCTTGAAATGGTAAAATTCACAAAATAAATGTTATAGCAGGGGCATCCGTGTCCCATGGACACATTTCTAGTTTCTCTCTCAAGGTCACTGTTACTAAAAATAGAAAATTGGTTTCCGACCAATAACGTCAGTTGGGAATGAGTTATTGGAACAAAACTTGCTTGTGTAGGTACATGTAGCTTATATGGAAAAGATGCTTGGTAGTGCATTTGAGGTCAGTGGGGTCAAGGTTACTGTTACTAAAAATAGAGAAAACTGGTTACCAACCAATAACTTTAATTACGAATGAGATATTTTAACATGACTTGATGTAGAGGTAGCTTATATGGAAAGGAAGCTTGAGATTACATTTGAACTAGGTGACACTTGCTTTAAGTAACACTGTGAGTGAAAAATAGAAACTGCAGGCGTGTAATTCTGCGGAATTCTAGTTAGACTTTAAATACTTTATTGTTGTTATTAATTTATTGATTAGGGTCGGTCTATTTTCTACCATTTAGGATTGCTGAGGAGTTTGAGACGCACAGTTCAGTGGCACTGCAGAACCCTGACTTCCACGTTGGTAATCCAGTCAACGCGTTCTTGTTTGTGAAACATTTCACTCTGGACTGGGACAGGGATATAGAAATGAAGCTAAAGAATAACAGCAGAGAAGGTAATGGTGATATAAAGGTTATAACTAGGCCAGGGATTATGGTTATATAAAGGTTATAACTAGGCCAGTGATTATGGTTATATAAAGGTTATAACTAGGCCAGGGATTATGGTTATATAAAGGTTATAACTAGGCCAGTGATTATGGTTATATAAAGGTTATATCTAGGCCAGGTAATGGTTATATAAAGGTTATAACTAGGCCAGGGATTATGGTTATATAACGGTTATAACTAGGCCATTGATTATGGTTATATAAAGGTTATAACTAGGCCAGGTAATGGTTATATAACGGTTATAACTAGGCCAGTGATTATGGTTATATAAAGGTTATAACTAGGCCAGGTAATGGTTATATAACGGTTATAACTAGGCCAGTGATTATGGTTATATAAAGGTTATAACTAGGCCAGGTAATGGTTATATAAAGGTTATAACTAGGCCAGTGATTATGGTTATATAAAGGTTATAACTAGGCCAGGTAATGGTTATATAACGGTTATAACTAGGCCAGTGATTATGGTTATATAAAGGTTATAACTAGGCCAGGTAATGGTTATATAAAGGTTATAACTAGGCCAGGTAATGGTTATATAACGGTTATAACTAGGCCAGTGATTATGGCTATATAAAGGTTATAACTAGGCCAGGTAATGGTTATATAAAGGTTATAACTAGGCCAGTGATTATGGTTATATAAAGGTTATAACTAGGCCAGGTAATGGTTATATAACGGTTATAACTAGGCCAGTGATTATGGTTATATAAAGGTTATAACTAGGCCAGGTAATGGTTATATAAAGGTTATAACTAGGCAGGTAATGGTTATATAACAGTTATAACTAGGCCAGTGATTATGGTTATATAAAGGTTGTAACTAGGCCAGGTAATGGTTATATAACGGTTATAACTAGGCCAGTGATTATGGTTATATAAAGGTTATGACTAGGCCAGGTAATGGTTATATAACGGTTATAACTAGGCCAGTGATTATGGTTATATAAAGGTTATAACTAGGCCAGGTAATGGTTATATAAAGGTTATAACTAGGCCAGGTAATGGTTATATAAGGGTTATAACTAGGCCAGTGATTATGGTTATATAAAGGTTATAACTAGGCCAGGTAATGGTTATATAAAGGTTATAACTAGGCCAGTGATTATGGTTATATAAAGGTTATAACTAGGCCAGGTAATGGTTATATAACGGTTATAACTAGGCCAGTGATTATGGTTATATAAAGGTTATAACTAGGCCAGGTAATGGTTATATAAAGGTTATAACTAGGCAGGTAATGGTTATATAACAGTTATAACTAGGCCAGTGATTATGGTTATATAAAGGTTATAACTAGGCCAGGTAATGGTTATATAAAGGTTATAACTAGGCAGGTAATGGTTATATAAAGGTTATAACTAGGCCAGGTAATGGTTATATAAAGGTTATAACTAGGCCAGGGATTATGGTTATATAAACGTTATAACTAGGCCAGTGATTATGGTTATATAAAGGTTATAACTAGGCCAGGGATTCATTTTTCCGTGCGTTTTTCATTCAGTTGTCATCCAAACTGTAATGGCATTTTACTACTGTCGGTGTTCGATCGTAGGAAATCCCCAGATGATAAGCAAAGTCATAATCAAAAAAGTAACTATGCCACCGAAGAAAACTCGCAACAAGTTAAATCAGCATCTTTTATCAAATGATTTTGTTGACAAAGCTTTTCCTGTTTGGAAAAGATACAAGGACAAATGATTATGCATTAAAAGAAGTGAAATAAAAGACATTTCTTCAAAGTAAAACAAAGTTTAATTGTATTCAATGCAGTTACTTTAAATCTGCATTAAAGAGTCCCTGGGAAGAGCTTCATGTCAAAAATTTTTGTAATCCTGTCACCCATTGTTTTTAGTTTGGACCCATTGTTTTATATTATATATGTCCCGGGGACTCATTAAAGCATATTTCAAAATGAATCACTGCTAGACGTATTCGACTGGGATTTTTCGTTAATTTTTTTCTTCCATTGAGCAAGTTTTCTGTCACAATTTATTTATTTTACATCGATTGTAGCTCTATGAACTTATTTGAATCACTTGATGTCTTCCTGGGTAGAACCAGTACTAAGCAAGTGCAGATAAAGTGTCTTGCTCAGGGACACAACGCATATGGCAATGGCGGGGATCGAACCCACGACTTTTCGACCATGGGTCCATTGCTCTACCACTTGACCACAACGCTCCACCTGTCACAATTTACTGTTTGCATTTAAAGCACTTACTTCACACAGTAAAGACCGCGTAATCTCCATTAAGCACAGCAAAAGGACTGCACAATCAAATGAAAATAAAATCTGATTGGATGATACCAAAGAGAGAGAAAATCAATAAAGACAACAGCAAGTGGCTCCAGTTGATTACACCTATAGGCACAATGACATTGGTGGCATTACATTTGTCAATTGAACATTATTCTCAACAAATAAACTAAGGGTAGGAATTGCTGTATACTGAACCAAACAGCTAACGCACCAGTGGACAATACCGTTAATATCTCAATAATAACAATCAATAAATCAAACCAAATGTCATTCTGAACGAGACAAATATCTTGTCAATAACGACTGTAAATTAAAAAAAAATCATCTTAATCACCTGTCTCCAATGGTACCAGTCGGCATATAATAAGTTTATACATTAAAGGTATTGTCTACTGGTGCATTAGCTGCTTGGTTCAGTATAGATATCGTAGATAAGCTAAGTAAATAATTTAAACAGAAGTTTGATTGATCTTGAATCCTGGAAAAAAGCATTGCAAAAAAAACGTTATATTACTTTGTAAACCCAGCAATTTTTTTCACCTTTTTGGGAATGGTAGCAGTACCCAATCAACTGGGAACATTTGCGTTGTTTTCCTTTAAACTGGGATTTTTTCACTATCAAACAAAATCATCATGAATGTTGCATGCTTAAATACTTTGGGAACACATTACTATGTATACATTCTCTTGCAGTATGTCATTAGTCGTTACCCTCACCTAAAAGAATATATTTCCCTCCTTCTGTTTAAAACTTCACTCTAAATATTGAAAATATATTTTTTTAAAGAATTTGAGGTTGGGACATTTTTCACTTCATTTGGGAAAAAAACATACTTTTTGCCCTTGGGAATACCACTTATACGAGGGCCATTCAATAAATTCTGTCACTAGTGTTATAAATCAACAGATATACGAATAATCTGTAGTTTTCTGGTATAACCCTTCAAAGTATTCCCCTTAACAGATCATGATGTACACTTTCCCAGTCGAGCTTTCCATGACTTAAACACCGCCATAGTAGTCTATTTAGACACTGAAAGTTTGCACTACCAAGAGCACTTCTAGAAGCATTATAAGCGTTTCCCAGAGAGCATTTTTTCAGCAAAGGGAATAAGAACAAGTCAAGGGACTTAGGTCGGGTGAGTAAGGTGGGTGGTCAAACTGTACTACTTTTTCTCGCTTCAAGAAAGACTGGACAAAGGCCAATTAAACAAATCACTTCATTTTCAGAATTAACAAATCATGTGGATGATTTGAGAAAACTTCTGCCCACATATGAAGACTTGACAGGGTCGGTGAATGCCCTGCTGCGACTACAGGACACGTACAAACTAGATACAACAGAGATTGCGCGGGGATTTGTCGGCGGACAACAATCTACAGAGCTATCAGGTATTTGTTAGTTCTTCATGTTCATATGATTACATAATGTTTATATGTGGTAATTTTGATGAAATTTAAAATCTCCGTAAAATACTTTTCAGATATATTTGTTTTTACATGTACATACATATTCCAGTATACTCCATTGCAGGGAATGTATGTAAGTAATTTAACAAAAACAACTTTATGTTTTCGAATTTTCAGTCCCATGACCTTTTTCAGGGGACACATTTATTTTACAACCTACATTACAACTTCCATAGCATTGTACTTTGGTATGATAAGATTCAAGTCACAATGTACGCTCACTCATCTACCGCTCACTCATCTACCGGTATACTTGTCATAAAATGTATCCAGTTCAAAAAAAAAATATATCATTTTAAAATCATGTGTGATAGGATGATAGGATTACCTATTCACTACCCATGAACACATTTCAACTTTTAAAGCGTTTCATTGTGAAAGTGGCACCGCATATTGGTCTCTTCAAATCTGGTACCAAAAAAAAAATGATGGTGTATAGGTATAAGTCACCTGGCATGTTTTCTTGCTAGCACCTGATGTTGGCCATATTTGGGAACATGTGACCTTATTTATGAAGAAGCAAGGCCGAGTGGTTATCGTCTCTGACTTGAAATCACTTGCCCCCTCACCGCTGTAGGTTCGATCCCTCAGGGGCCTAGGAATCTTTATATGAGGAAGCTATCCAGCTGGCTTGCGGAACGTCGGTGGTTCTACCCAGGTGCCCGCCCGTGCACGAAAATTGCCCGGAGGGGCACCTGGGGTCTTCCTCCACCAATGGAAGCTGGAAAGTCGCCATATGACCTTGGCTGTTAGTGCGACTATAAAATCCAATTCAATCAATGAAGAAGCAAGATGGCCAAGCTTAAAAATAACAGAAGGCACCAAATAAGCCTCAAATAATTTTGAGACAAGCCTGAATATCTTCTTCTTCTGAAAATGAGAAAAAAAGAGAGAGAAAAATAGGAGGTATATTTTTTGCTTATTTTAAAATACAAAATATTTCATGATATAGATTTTTTCCTGTGTAGACAGGTACTACCTGGTAGTGGCAATCTAGACAGGTAGTGGCAATCTAGAAGAAAAAAATTGCATAAAAATGCCCTTGTGAACATAAATTGCATCATGGGAAATGGATTTTCACAAAATACCCTGGTAATAAGCGACCACCGGCAAACAGGGGAATCACCTTAGACTAAAAAGTCGTCTCATAAAGAAGGTCATGGGACCAAGAGTTGTTTTTGTTAAATTATTTGTTTTTAGCTCGACTGATCAGAGATCAGCAGAGCTTATGCCGTGGTGCGTCGTCCGTCCTTCTGTCCGTAAACTTTTATTTGTAGCGACTACTCCTCTGAAACTACTGGATGGATATTCATGAAACTTTACAGAAATGTTGCCCATGAAGTCTAGTTGATCCTAGCAAAAATTCATGTTGATGTGAAATCCAAGATGGCCGCCAAAGCTAAAAATAGATTTTTAAAATACAAGTTTGTAACGACTACTTCTTGAAAACTATAAGTGATATTGATATGGGACTTTTTCTAAAATGATCAGCATGACATGATGTTGGTCCTTGTCAAAAATCGTTTTGATTCGACGTTAAACATGGCTGCCAGCGGCCATCTTTGTTTACATAGAGTTATATAGTAAAAACTTGTAGCGACTACTCCTCTGAAACTACTTGGCGGATTTTCATGAAACTTTACAGGAATGTTGCTCTTGATGTCTAATTGATCCTAGCAAAATTTCATATCGGCCAGAAATTCAAGATGGCCGCCACAGCTAAAAATAGATTTTTAAAAAATAAGTTTGTAGCGACTACTTCTTGAAAACTATAAGTGATATTGATATGGGACTTTTTCTAAAATGATCAGCATGACATGATGTTGATCTGAGTCGAACATTATTTTGATTTGACGTTAAACATGGCTGCCAGTGGCCTTCTTTGTTTACATAGAGTTATATAGTAAAAACTTGTAGCGACTACTCCTCTGAAACTACTTGACGGATTTTCATGAAACTTCACAGGAATGTTGCTCTTGATGTCTAGTTGATCCTAGAAAAATGTCAGGCTGGCTGGAAATTCAAAATGGCCGCCACGGCTAAAAATAGATTTAAAATAAATAAATTTGTAGGGACTACTTCTTGAAAACTGTAAGTGATATTGATATGGGACATTTTCTAAAATGATCAGCATGGCATGATGTTGATCCTTGTCGAAATTTATTTCAATGTGACTTTAAACATGGCCGCTAGCGGCCTTCTTTGTTAACATAGATTTATATAGTAAAAACTTGTAGCGACTACTCCTCTGAAACTACTCAAACAATTTTTATGAAACTTCACAGGAATGTTGCTCTTGATGTCTAATTGATCCCAGATTTTTTTTAGGTCGGCCGGAAATTCAAGATGGCTAAAAACAGATTTTTAAAAAAAAGTTTGTAGCGACTACTTCTTGAAAACTGTAAGTGATATTGATATGGGATTTTTTTCTGAAATGATCAGCATGACAAGATGTTGATCCTTGTCGAAAATTATTTTGATTCTACATTAAACGTGGCTGCCAGTGCCATCTTTGTTTATCTAGAGTTATATAGTAAAAACTTCAACTTGTAGCGACTATTCCTCTGAAACTACTTGACAGTTTTTATGAAACTTCACAGGAATGCTGACCTAGCTATCAAAATCTATCAGTAGAGCTTCAAGGTCATTGACCTCTTGTTATAGTTTATAAACAATTGTCTTTGCAATATATTCTGTTGAACAGTGTGTTAATAGAAATTAATAAAAAAACAACGTATTTGCTCTTTACTCAGAGACAATCAATTTGTATTTGTTTGTAAGAGTCTGGAACAGAACATAAACAGAAATGTTACCTATTACATGTGTATGATGTATATAACTGCAGAAGTTGCATATTCTAGTGATAACAGTGCAGCATGTCTTAACTGCCAAACTGATAGCCTTGTGCATGGAGTGCAACTAACACTTGAAAATATGTCTGAATTTTACAATGAACAATTATGAATATTGATTTTTAGGAAACACGTTTAAACTGCAATGTAATAATTGTATTGAGGTTGGTCATTGAATTTGGAGGCAGAAGGTCGAAGGTCAAGTTCACTGAACTTGAAAATGATTTCAACACATTATGAAACTTTGTTGGTATGATTCAAGTGGAGTTGGCCAGATACTTAGTTTGTATGATGTTCTACATAATATATTTTCATGGAAAATAATATATTTTCATGAAAAATATGTGTTTTCTTTGAGGTTTTATGGCAAAGGTCAAGGTCACAGTGAAGTTTTTCTTCTTCTGTAAGCTCTGTTTCTCAAGAATCATTAGAAACTGCATGCATTGAGATGAGAACTAAACATTAATACTAAAAGTAGATCCCAATGACTAACTTTGACCTTGTTAAAGTTCATGGATTTAGATCAAGGTTAGTTTGGTTTCTAAGAACTTTGCCATCCTTCTATATATGCTAAACTGTTAACAAAATAAAATAAAAATGTGCTTTCTTCTACCATGCTGCTATCAATTAATCATAAACAGTAATAGGAAATTTATGAATTTGATGAGTTATACACACTAGCTTTACGTGTGAAAAAGTAGAAGGTTAGTAAGTAACTGTTACTTGAACTTTGTAAAAGCCCTGAAGATTGCTTACATGGAGGTTAAACAATTGAAGATGAATATCAGCAATCAATTTGTCTGATTTTAACTGTATATCTTACTTCTTATAAACCTCCCGTGTGGTTGCTGGGGTAGAATACATACAACAACTGCAATCTCACAAACACACTGTTACATGCAGAGGGGTTGTCACACAGTCAGTCCGTTTGTCCTTACCATAGTGTCTGGTCAATAACTCTGACAGTCACGGACAGATTTTCAAATAACTTGGCACAAGTGCTCACCACAACAAGACGACTTGTCGTGCATAAAATCCAGGTCCGTGGCTCCAAGATCAAGGTCACACTTAGAGGTCAAATGTCAATAAAAAGTGCTTTTGTGTCAGATCAGTAACTGTCACACATTCATGGACGGATTTTCAAATAACTTGGCACAAGTGGTCACCACAACAAGACGATGTATCGCACGCAAAATCAAGGTCGGTGGCGACAAGGTCAAGGTAACACTTAGAGGTCAATAACATTTATTGTTTTGTGGTAGAGGCAGACCATCCTGTTTTTCATGAGTAGAACCAGTACTGTATACCATCCGTAAGAATCGACACATTCTCACTTGACAAGTCAAGCTCCAAGTGGGATTCGAACCCATAGCAGTGAGAGGCGAGAACATTTTAGACGCATCATATTTACTATCCCAGCCACAGAGGTTCTAATTTATAATCATAAAAAACAACAAGATGCATGAATAAGATTAGCGTTACTTCATCTAACAGCATGTTGATGTTTGTTGCACGTGTTATAGCCTGGGATTGTTTTGAGCTCGGACGTCTGGCATATAATGAGGAAGATTATTATCACACGATAACCTGGATGGAGGAAGCTCTCTCTAAAAACAAGGAAGAGGAAGATTCTGATGAAATGGCTGCTGAAGTTCTGGATTACGTCGCCTTCTCCTTATACAAGGTTTGTGGGACTTCATCATTAAAAACAAGGTGTTAGTAACATGGATTACCTCGCCTTCTCCTTATACAAGGTTTGTGGGACTTCATCATTAAAAACAAGGTGTTAGTAACATGGATTACCTCGCCTCTCCTTATACAAGGTTTGTGGGACTTCATCATTAAAAACAGGTTGTCAGTAACATGGATTACCTCGCCTCTCCTTATACAAGGTTTGTGGGACTTCATCATTAAAAACAAGGTGTTAGTAACATGGATTACCTCGCCTTCTCCTTATACAAGGTTTGTGGGACTGCATCATTAAAAACAGGTTGTTAGTAACATGGATTACCTCACCTTCTCCTTATACAAGGTTTGTGGGACTTCAGCATTAAAAACAGGTTGTTAGTAACATGGATTACCTCGCCTCTCCTTATACAAGGTTTGTGGGACTTCATCATTAAAAACAAGGTGTTAGTAACATGGATTACCTCGCCTCTCCTTATACAAGGTTTGTGGGACTTCATCATTAAAAACAGGTTGTCAGTAACATGGATTACCTCGCCTCTCCTTATACAAGGTTTGTGGGACTTCATCATTAAAAACAAAGTGTTAGTAACATAGATTACCTCGCCTCTCCTTATACAAGGTTTGTGGGACTTCATCATTAAAAACAGGTTGTTAGTAACATGGATTACCTCGCCTCTCCTTATACAAGGTTTGTGGGACTTCATCATTAAAAACAAGGTGTTAGTAACATGGATTACCTCGCCTCTCCTTATACAAGGTTTGTGGGACTTCATCATTAAAAACAGGTTGTTAGTAACATGGATTACCTCGCCTTCTCCTTATACAAGGTTTGTGGGACTTCATCATTAAAAACAGGTTGTTAGTAACATGGATTACCTCGCCTTCTCCTTATACAAGGTTTGTGGGACTTCATCATTAAAAACAAGGTGTTAGTAACATGGATTATCTCGCCTTCTCCTTATACAGGGTTTGTGGGACTTCATCATTAAAAACAAGGTGTTAGTAACATGGATTATCTCGCCTTCTCCTTATACAAGGTTTGTGGGACTTCATCATTAAAAGAAGGTGTTAGTAACATAGATTACCTCGCCTTCTCCTTATACAAGGTTTGTGGGACTTCATCATTAAAAAGGTGTTAGTTACATGGATTACCTCGCCTCTCCTTATACAAGGTTTGTGGGACTTCATCATTAAAAACAAGGTGTTAGTAACATGGATTACCTCGCCTTCTCCTTATACAAGGTTTGTGGGACTTCATCATTAAAAACAGGTTGTTAGTTACATGGATTACCTCGCCTCTCCTTATACAAGGTTTGTGGGACTTCATCATTAAAAACAAGGTGTTAGTAACATGGATTACCTCGCCTTCTCCTTATACAAGGTTTGTGGGACTTCATCATTAAAAACAAGGTGTTAGTAACATTTATTACCTCGCCTTCTCCTTATACAGGGTTTGTGGGACTTCATCATTAAAAACAAGATGTTAGTAACATGGATTACCTCGCCTTCTCCTTATACAGGGTTTGTGGGACTTCATCATTAAAAGAAGGTGTTAGTAACATGGATTACCTCGCCTCTCCTTATACAAGGTTTGTGGGACTTCATCATTAAAAACAAGGTGTTAGTAACATGGATTACCTCGCCTCTCCTTATACAGGGTTTGTGGGACTTCATCATTAAAAGTAGGTGTTAGTAACATGGATTACCTCGTCTTATACAAGGTTTGTGGGACTTCATCATTAAAAACAAGGTGTTAGTAACATGGATTACCTCGCCTCTCCTTATACAAGGTTTGTGGGACTTCATCATTAAAAACAAGGTGTTAGTAACATGGATTACCTCGCCTTCTCCTTATACAAGGTTTGTGGGACTTCATCATTAAAAACAAGGTGTTAGTAACATGGATTACCTCGCCTCTCCTTATACAAGGTTTGTGGGACTTCATCATTAAAAACAGGTTGTTAGTAACATGGATTACTTCGCCTCTCCTTATACAAGGTTTGTGGGACTTCATCATTAAAAACAAGGTGTTAGTAACATGGATTACCTCGCCTCTCCTTATACAAGGTTTGTGGGACTTCATCATTAAAAACAGGTTGTTAGTAACATGGATTACTTCGCCTCTCCTTATACAAGGTTTGTGGGACTTCATCATTAAAAACAAGGTGTTAGTAACATGGATTACCTCGCCTCTCCTTATACAAGGTTTGTGGGACTTCATCATTAAAAACAAGGTGTTAGTAACATGGATTACCTCGCCTCTCCTTATACAAGGTTTGTGGGACTTCATCATTAAAAACAAGGTGTTAGTAACATGGATTACCTCGCCTTCTCCTTATACAAGGTTTGTGGGACTTCATCATTAAAAACAAGGTGTTAGTAACATGGATTACCTCGCCTCTCCTTATACAAGGTTTGTGGGACTTCATCATTAAAAACAGGTTGTTAGTAACATGGATTACTTCGCCTCTCCTTATACAAGGTTTGTGGGACTTCATCATTAAAAACAAGGTGTTAGTAATATGGATTACCTCGCCTTCTCCTTATACAGGGTTTGTGGGACTTCATCATTAAAAGAAGGTGTTAGTAACATGGATTACCTCGCCTCTCCTTATACAAGGTTTGTCGGACTTCATCATTAAAAACAAGGTGTTAGTAACATGGATTACCTCGCCTCTCCTTATACAAGGTTTGTGGGACTTCATCATTAAAAACAAGGTGTTAGTAACATGGATTACCTCGCCTTCTCCTTATACAAGGTTTGTGGGACTTCATCATTAAAAACAAGGTGTTAGTAACATGGATTACCTCGCCTCTCCTTATACAAGGTTTGTGGGACTTCATCATTAAAAACAAGGTGTTAGTAATATGGATTACCTCGCCTCTCCTTATACAAGGTTTGTGGGACTTTATCATTAAAAACAAGGTGTTAGTAACATGGATTACCTCGCCTCTCCTTATACAAGGTTTGTGGGGCTTAGTATTAGTAACATGGAGTTGCCTTGTATGTGAAACAATCATGGAATCAGGTACATGTAAATGTGTGAGTACACATATAAAGTGCATGAGGTCCATGCATATCTATGTAAACATTGATCGGATACATGTCCATGCATATGGATAAGGTACATGAGGTCTATGCATATCTATGTAAACATAGATCGGGTACATGTCCATGCATATGGATAAGGTACATGAGGTCCATGCATATCTATGTAAACATAGATCGGGTACATGTCTATGCATATGGATAAGGTACATGAGGTCTTTGCTATGTAAACATAGATCGGGTACATGTCCATGCAAATGGATAAGGTACATGAGGTCTATGCATATCTATGTAAACATAGATCGGGTACATGTTCATGCATATGGATAAGGTACATGAGGTCCATGCATATATATGTAAACATAGATCGGGTACATGCCCATGCATATGGATGAGGTACATGCATATCTATGTAAACATAGATCGGGTACATGTCCATGCATATGGATAAGGTACATGAGGTCTATGCATATCTATGTAAACATAGATCGGGTACATGTCCATGCATATGGATAAGGTACATGAGGTCCATGCATTTCTATGTAAACATAGATCGGGTACATGTCCATGCATATGGATAAGGTACATGAGGTCTATGCTATGTAAACATAGATCGGGTGCATGTCCATGCAAATGTATAAGGTACATGAGGTCTATGCATATATATGTAAACATAGATCAGGTACATGTCCATGCATATGGATAATGTACATGAGGTCTATGCTATGTAAACATAGATCAGGTACATGTCCATGCATATAGATAAGGTACATGAGGTCATTGCTATGTAAACATAGATCAGATACATGTCCATGCATATAGATAAGGTACATGAGGTCTTTGCTATGTAAACATAGATCGGGTACATGTCCATGCATATGGATAAGGTACATTAGGTCCATGCATATCTATGTAAACAATAGATTCGGTACATGTCCATGCATATGGATAAGGTACATGAGGTCCATGCATATATATGTAAACATAGATCGGGTACATGTCCATGCATATGCATAAGGTACATGAGGTCTATGCTATGTAAACATAGATCGGTTACATGTCCGTGCAAATGGATAAGGTACATGAGGTCTATGCATATATATGTAAACATAGATCAGGTACATGTCCATGCATATGGATAATGTACATGAGGTCTGTGCTATGTAAGCATAGATTGGGTACATGTCCATGCATATGGATAAGGTACATGAGGTCTATGCTATGTAAACATAGATCAGGTCCATGTCCATGCATATAGATAAGGTACATGAGGTCTTTGCTATGTAAACATAGAGCAGGTACATGTCCATGCATATAGATAAGGTACATGAGGTCTCTGCTATGTAAACATAGATCGGGTACATGTCCATGCATATGGATAAGGTACATGAGGTCCATGCATATCTATGTAAACATTGATCGGGTACATGTCCATGCATATGGATAAGGTACATGAGGTCCATGCATATTTATGTAAACATAGATCAGGTACATGTTAATTACTAATGCATGTGTACAAATGCTTTTAATTTGTAAAGGTAAGTAGTGATTTTGTTTACTTTTAACATTTAAGTCTTAAGCATATATTCCTGTGGAGTTGTTTTGATCATTGGGAAGCAAACATGTAACTTTTTTCAGTGTGTATGGGTTTTCTTCATTAAGAATTTTCTAATATTAGAGTTGTTTCCCTTTTTTCTACATCTTCATCAGCATGCGTTCATTTGAGGTCTTTCAAGCAATAACACCATACACTTACAGCCACTGCTCTTCCTCTGTCCAGGCTGATGAACTTTGACATTATAGGGGAAGTACTAGTAAAACCTGTTGCTCATATACATGTCTAACTTGCATATATTGTAATGGTGGAATGCATTTATCATTGTGTGCATGGTTTTCTCCAGTGATTTTTTGCATAATTTTTGACTGATCAGTAGTAGTATATAACTCCATGGTTCACTCTTTCCATTTTATAACTGGGCTTCATATGTAAAGCTCAAACATCAGTTTCATTGTCAACTTAAGTGGTCTAAATTTGCAACAGTTTGCCTACAGCCATGAATACAGTCTGTTCTTTACCCATCAAAGCAGTACCTTTTCCAAGAGATCAGTGTCTTCAATCTCCATTGTAGCAGTGTCTTCAATCTCCATTGCAGCAGTGTCTTCAGTCATAACCATAGCAGTGTTTTCTGTCATTATAGTAGTGTATTTCATCCCTAATTACTATAGTAGTGTCTTCCATCCCCAGAATAGTAGTACCTCCCATCAGAGAACTGTCTTCCATATCCATCCTAGCAGTGAACACTTCCTTCCACATCATAGCAGAGTCTTTAATCTCTTCATAGCTATGTTTTCAATCCCTCATCATAAAATCTTCCATTTCCATCATAGAAAAGTCCCCCATCATCCTCATCATAGCAGTGTCTTCAATCCTGATCATAGCTATGTCTTCAATTCCCATCAAAGCTATGTCTTCAATCCCCATCATAGCAGTGTCTTCAGTCCCCATCATAGCAGTGTCTTCGATTCCCATCATAGCAGTGTCTTATCCCCATCATAGCTATGTCTTCCATCCCCATCATAGCAGTGTCTTCAGTTCCCATCATAGCAGTGTCTTCAATTCCCATCATAGCAGTGTATTCAATCCCCATCATAGCAGTGTCTTCAATCCATATCATAGCTATGTCTTCTATCCCCATCATAGCAGTGTCTTTAATCCCCATCATAGCAGTGTCTTCAATCCCCAGCATAGCAGTGCCTTCAGTTCCCATCATAACAGTGTCTTTAATCCCCATCATAAAAGTGTCTTCAATCCCCATCATAGCAGTGTCTTCAGTCCCAATCATAGCAATGTCTTTAATCCCATCAATGTCTTCAATCCCCATCATAGCAGTGTCTTCAATCCCCATCATAGCAGGATCAGTAATCCCCATCATAGCAGTGTCTTTAATCCTGATCATAGCTCTGTCTTCAGTCTCCATCATAGCAGTGTCTTCAATCCCCATCATAGCTATGTCTTCAGTCTTCGACACATTGCAATGTCTTACATCTCCATCATAACTTTGTCTTCAATCCCCATCATAGCAATGTCTTTAATTCCCATCATAGCAGTGTCTTCAATCCCCATCAAAGCAGTGTCTTCAATCCCCATCATAGCAGTTTCTTCAATTCCTATCATAGTAGTGTCTTCAATTCCCATCATAACAGTGTCTTCAATTCCCATCTAACAGTGTCTTCAATCACGATTATTGCTATGTCTTCTGTCCCCATCATAGCAGTGTCTTCAATTCCCATCATAGCTATGTCTTCAGTCTTCGACACATTGCAATGTCTTCCATCCCCATCATAACTATGTATTCAATCCCCGTCATAGCTGTGTCTTCAATTCCCATCATAGCAGTGTCTTCAATCCCCATCATAGCAGTGTCATCAATCCCCATCATAGCAGTTTCTTCAATCCCCATCATAGGAGTGTCTTTAATTCCCATCATAGCAGTGTTTTCAATCCCCTTCATAGCTGTGTATTCAATCCCCATCATAGCAGTGTATTTAATTCCCATCATAGCAGTGTCTTCAGTCCCCATCATAGCAGTGTCTTTAATTTACATCATAGCAGTGTCATCAATTTTCATCTTAGCAGTTTCTTCTATCCCCATCATAGGAGTGTCTTTAATTCCCATCATAGCAGTGTTTTCAATCCCCATCATAGCTGTGAATTCAATCCCCATCATAGCAGTGTATTCAATCCCCAACATAGTAGTGTCTTCAATCCCCAACATAGCAGTGTCTTTAATTCCATCATAGCAGTGTTTTCAATCCCCATCATAGAAGTGTCTTTAATCCCCATTATAGCAGTGTATTCAATCCCCATCATAGCAGTGTCTTCAATCCCAATTATAGCAGTGTCTTCAATCCCCAAAATAGCAGTGTTTTCACTCCCCATCATAGCAGTGTCTTCAATCCCCATTATAGCAGTGTCTTCAATCCCCAACATAGCTGTGTCTTCAATCCCCATCATATCAGTGTCTTTAATTCCCAGCATAGCAGTGTCTTAAATCCCCAGCATAGCAGTGTCTTCAATCCCCATCATAGCAGTGTCTTCAATCCCCATCATAGCAGTGTCTTCAATTCCCATCATAGCAATGTCTTCAATCACCATCATAGCAGTGTCTTCAATTTCCATCATAGCAATGAATTCAATCCCCATCATAGCTATGTATTTAATCCCCAACATAGCAGTGTCTTTAATCCCCATCATAACAATGTCTTCAATTCCCATCATAGCTATGTCTTTAATCCCCATCATAGCAATGTCTTTAATCCCCATCATAATGTCTTCAATCCCCATCATAGCAATGTCTTCAGTCCCCATCAGAGCAGTATTTTTAATCCCCATTATAGCAGTGTATTCAATCCCCATCATAGCAGTGTCTTCAATCCCAATTATAGCAGTGTCTTCAATCCCCAAAATAGCAGTGTTTTCACTCCCCATCATAGCAGTGTCTTCAATCCCCATTATAGCAGTGTCTTCAATCCCCAACATAGCTGTGTCTTCAATCCCCATCATATCAGTGTCTTTAATTCCCAGCATAGCAGTGTCTTAAATCCCCAGCATAGCAGTGTCTTCAATCCCCATCATAGCAGTGTCTTCAATCCCCATCATAGCAGTGTCTTCAATTCCCATCATAGCAATGTCTTCAATCCCCATCATAGCAGTGTCTTCAATCCCCATCATAGCAGTGTCTTCAATCCCCATCATAGCAGTGTCTTCAATCCCCATCATAGCAGTGTCTTCAATTTCCATCATAGCAATGAATTCAATCCCCATCATAGCTATGTATTTAATCCCCAACATAGCAGTGTCTTTAATCCCCATCATAACAATGTCTTCAATTCCCATCATAGCTATGTCTTTAATCCCCATCATAGCAATGTCTTTAATCCCCATCATAACAATGTCTTCAATCCCCATCATAGCAATGTCTTCAGTCCCCATCATAGCAGTATTTTTAATCCCCATCATAGCAGTGTCTTTAATCCCCATCATTGCAGTGTCTTCAATCCCCATCATAGCAGTGTCTTTAATCCTCATCATAGCAGTGTCTTCAATCCCCATCATAGCAATGTCTGCAGTCCCCATCATAGCAGTGTCTTTAATCTCATCATAAAAGTGTCTTCAATCCCCATCATAGCAGTGTCTTCTATCCCCATCATAGCAATGTCTTCAGTCCCCATCATAGCAGCGTCTTTAATCCCATCATAGAAGTGTCTTCAATTCCCATCATAGCAGTGTCTTCTATCCCCATCATAGCAGTTTATTTAATCACCATCATAGCAGTGTCTTCAATCCCCATCATAGCAGTGTCTTCAATCCCCATCATAGCTATGTCATAAATCCCCATCATAGCATTGTCTTTAATCCCCATCATAGCAGTGTCTTCAATCCCCATCATAGCAATGTCTTCAGTCCCCATCATAGCAGTGTCTTCAATCCCCATCAAAGCAGTGCCTTCAGTTCCCGTCATAACAGTGTCTTTAATCCCCATCATAGCAGTGTCTTCAGTCCCAATCATAGCAATGTCTATAATCTCATCATAGCAGTGTCTTCAATCCCCATCATAGCAGGATCTTTAATCCCCATCATAGCAGTGTCTTTAATCCTGATCATAGCTCTGTCTTCAGTCTCCATCATAGCAGTGTCTTCAATCCCCATCATAGCTATGTCTTCAGTCTTCGACACATTGCAATGTCTTCCATCCCCATCATAACTATGTCTTCAATCCCCATCATAGCAATATCTTTAATTACCATCATAGCAGTGTCTTCAATCCCCATCAAAGCAGTTTCTTCAATTCCCATCATAGTAGTGTCTTCAATTCCCATCATAACAGTGTCTTCAATTCCCATCTAACAGTGTCTTTAATTCCCATCATAGCAGTGTTTAATTCCCAGCTATGTCTTTAATCCCCATCATAGCAGTGTCTTTAATCCCCATCATAGCAGTGTCTTTAATCACGATTATTGCTATGTCTTCTGTCCCCATCATTGCAATGTCTTCCATCCCCATCATAACTTTGTATTCAATCCCCGTCATAGCACTGTCTTCAATTCCCATCATAGCCATGTCTTCAATCCCCATCATAGCAGTGTCATCAATCCCCATCATAGCAGTTTCTTCAATCCCCATCATAGGAGTGTCTTTAATTCCCATCATTGCAGTGTTTTCAATCCCCATCATAGCTGTGTATTCAATCCCAATCATAGCAGTGTATTTAATTCCCATCATGGCAGTGTCTTCAATCCCCATCATAGCAGTGTCTTTAATTTATATCATAGCAGTGACTTCAATTCCTACCATAGCAGTATCTTCAATCCCCAACATAGCAGTGTCTTCAATCCCCATCATATCAGTGTCTTCAATCCCCATCATAGCAGTGTCTTCAATCCCCATCATAGCAGTGTCTTCAATCCCCAACATAACAGTGTCTTCAATCCCCATCATAGCAGTGTTTTTAATTCCCAGCATAGCAGTGTCTTCAATCCCCAACATAGCTGTGTCTTCAATCCCCATCATAGAAGTGTCTTTAATTCCCAGCATAGCAGTGTCTTCAATCCCCATCATAGCAGTTTCTTCAATCCCCAACATAGCAGTGTCTTCAATCCCCATCATAGCAGTGTCTTCAATCCCCATCATAGCAGTGTCTTCAATTCCCATTATAGCAGTGTCTTCAATCCCCAACATAGCTGTGTCTTCAATCCCCATCATAGCAGTGTCTTCAATTCCCATTATAGCAGTGTCTTCAATCCCCAACATAGCTGTGTCTTCAATCCCCATCATAGCTGTGTCTTTAATTCCCAGCATAGCAGTGTCTTCAATCCCCAGCATAGCAGTGTCTTCAATCCCCATCATAGCAGTGTCTTTAGTCCCTATGATAGCAGTGTCTTTTACCCCCCGTCATAGCAATGTCTTCAATCCCCATCATAGCAATGATGGGGATTGAAGACACTGCTATGATGGGGATTGAAGACATTGCTATGATGGGAATTGAAGACACTGCTATGATGGGGATTGAAGACACTGCTATGATTGGGATTGAAGACATAGCTATGATGGGGATTGAAGACATTGCTATGATGGGGATTAAAGACACTGCTATCATAGGGACTAAAGACACTGCTATGATGGGGATTGAAGACACTGCTATGCTGGGGATTGAAGACACTGCTATGCTGGGAATTAAAGACACAGCTATGATGGGGATTGAAGACACAGCTATGTTGGGGATTGAAGACACTGCTATAATGGGAATTGAAGACACTGCTATGATGGGGATTGAAGACACTGCTATACTTTCAGGCAGCATGTAGCAACAAGATCCCCATCATATCAGTGTCTTCAATCCCCATCATAGCAGTGTCTTCAATCCTCATCATAGCAGTGTCTTCAATCCCCAACATATCAGTGTCTTCAATCCCCATCATAGCAGTGTTTTTAATTCCCAGCATAGCAGTGTCTTCAATCCCCAACATAGCTGTGTCTTCAATCCCCATCATAGAAGTGTCTTTAATTCCCAGCATAGCAGTGTCTTCAATCCCCATCATAGCAGTTTCTTCAATCCCCAACATAGCAGTGTCTTCAATCCCCATCATAGCAGTGTCTTCAATCCCCATCATAGCAGTGTCTTCAATTCCCATTATAGCAGTGTCTTCAATCCCCAACATAGCTGTGTCTTCAATCCCCATCATAGCTGTGTCTTTAATTCCCAGCATAGCAGTGTCTTCAATCCCCAGCATAGCAGTGTCTTCAATCCCCATCATAGCAGTGTCTTTAGTCCCTATGATAGCAGTGTCTTTATCCCCATCATAGCAATGTCTTCAATCCACATCATAGCTATGTCTTCAATCCCCATCATAGCTGTGTCTTCAATCCCCATCATAGCAGTGTCTTCAATCCCCATCATAGCAGTGTCTTCAATCCCCATCATAGCAGTGTCTTCAATTCCCATCATAGCAATGTCTTCAATCCCCATCATAGCAGTGTCTTCAATCCCCATCATAGCTATGTCTTTAATCCCCATCATAGCAGTGTCTTCAATCTCAATCTTAGAGCATTGTCCTTAATCCCCACCTGACACTGTCATACATTCTGTTTCCATTCTCACCTAGCACTGCTTCCATTACCATAGCAGTGCTTCCATTACCACCATAGCATTGTTTTGCATTCCCACTTTAGCAGTGTCTTGCATCTAATTCCTGCAGTATTCGATGTGAATGCAACAGTTCAAAATGCATAACACAATAATTATGAATGTCGGGAAACAGTCAGGGAGATTGGAAGAGGTAAGTCTTTTTGCATCTACCAGTAACTACAGAGCATGGAATGGCAGTACTGTCGGCGTATGTGCATGTTGTTGATGCACGATGAATCTAAGGCATGTTTCAGGCAGCATGTAGCAACAAGATCAGGAACGATTGCACCACACACATTGTGTAATATATTATAGCGGCCGAGTGTTTTGAGGTGGGTCGTCTGTCGTATTTAAAGCAGGATTATTACCACACCATTATGTGGATGCAAGAAGCGTATGAGAGGGTGACACTCGAGAAAAACAGTACAATAGGGGCCAGCCTCATTTTAGACTATCTGACCTACTCCATGTATAAGGTATGCCATATCATATAGGTATGTTTAAACAATTATGTGGTCAGGGTAACTAGATAACAAAAATTCTGGTCAATTTTAGTGCTTTTATAAAACCTTTAAAAAAACAAAACTGATTTCTGAATCTGACTAAATGTCTAAAAAAATCAAATTGGATTAAACATATTTCCAGACATTTTTTGAGGTGTTACTCTGACCATTTGTTTTGTTGATTGATATTTGTAGTATCATCTCATTATCAGACTGGATATACCTTCTGTAATGCAGTAGGATAGCAGACATGTTCAGACTAATATTGTCAACCCAGAAGTGCCTTAATATCAGCAAATAAAGGAATAATCATGTATTTTAATGCAGAGTACTTAAGTTCATTTTTGACAAAACTACCGGGTGTGGGGGCGGGATTACCCCTTTTTAGCTCTACTGGCCGAAGGCCAGCAGAGCTTATGGGATGGCGAGTTGTCTGTCGTCCGTCCGTCCGTCCGTCGTCCGTCCTTCCGTCCGTCTGTTAACTTTTGGCTTGTGAACACTCTAGGGCCTTCATTATTAATCATATCTTTACGAAACCTTGCCAGTGTCTTTATATCAATGAAAGCTCGGACAAGTTCGAAAACCAGCCGGATTGGATAAATTTCACCGGAGTTATGGCCCTTGTTTTGCTGAAAAATGCAATATTAAGCCTTGTGAACACCCTAGCACCTTCATTTATTATTTGATCTTTACCAAACTTGCAAAGATTGTTAATATCAATGAAACCTTTCGAACAAGTTTGAAAACCAGCCAAATCGGATCAGTAACACCGGAGTCATGACCCCTTTTTTTTTCTGAAAATTGCCATTTTCTGCCTTGTGAACGCTCTAACACCTTCATTTATTATTTGATCGTTACCAAACTTGCACAGATTGTTAATACCAATGATAGCTTGTACAAGTTTGAATATCAGCTAAATAGGTTCAGTAACACCAGAGTTATGGCTCTTGTTTTTTCTGGAAAATGCCATTTTCTGCCCTGTGAACACTAGCACATTCATTTATTATTTGATCATTACCAAACTTGCAAAGATTGTTAATATTAATGAAAGCTCAAACAAGTTCGTAAACCAGCTAAATCGAATCAGTAACACCGGAGTTATGGCCCTTTTTTTTCCTGAAAAATGCTATTTTCTGCCTTGTGAACACTCTAGGGCCTTCAATATTAATCGGACCTTTACTTAACTTTGCCAGTGTCTTTATATCAATGAAAGCTCGGACAAGTTCGAAAACAGGCAAAATCAAAATAATTTCACCGGAGTTATGGCCCTTGTTTTGCTGAAAAATCCCATATTAAGCCTTGTGAACACTCTAGCACCTTCATTTATTATTTGATCTTTACCAAACTTGCACAGATTGTTAATATCATTGAAAGCTCGGACAAGTTTGAAAACCAGCTAGATTGGACTATTAACAGCGGAGTTATTGCCCTTGATTTAGTTAAAATTGCTATATTTGGCTTCATTAAGATGATAAAGCCTTCATCTTTCATCCAATCTTTACCAAACTTTACCAGATTGTTTATATAAATGAGAGCTAGGACAAGTTCGAAAACTAGCTGGATCGGACCATTAACAGCGGAGTTATGGCCCTTGATTTAGTTAAAAATGCTATATTTTGCCTCGTTAAGACGATAGGGCCTTTATCTTTCATTCGATCTTTACCAAACTTTATCAGATTGTTTATATAAATGAAAGCTCGGACATTTCGAAGATCTGCTAGATCGGACCAGTAACAGCGGAGTTATGGCCCTTGATTTAGTTAAAAATGCTATATCTTGGCCTCATTAAGACGAAAGGGCCTTCATTTGGCCGGATTTCATTGAAACTTTGCAGGGATGATCAGTACCAAGCCTAGTTGTACATAGTCACTGTGTTCCAGTTGAATGATTTTGGCGGAGTTATAGCCCTTTAAAGGTTTTAATACACAAACTTTGTTCTGACGAGTTCTCTTGAACCCCTGGCCGGATTAAACGAAACTTTTTTTTGATGATCAATTCTATATATCTCGTTGTGCAAATCATCGCCGTGTTCCAGTTGAATGATTTTTGGCGGAGTTATAGCCCTTTAAAGGTTTTAATACACAAACTTTGTTCTGATCTACTTCTCCTGAACCCCTCGCCAGATTTCAATGAAACTTTGCAGGGATGATCAGCACCAAGCCTAGTTGTGCATGTCATCGTCACATTTCGGTTTACAGATGTTTGGCGGAGTTATGGCCCTTTAAAGGATTTTGATACCACAATTTTTTTCTGGGCTAGTTCTCCTGAACCCCTGGCTGGATACAGACGAAACTTGACAAGGATGATCAGTATCAAGCCTAGTTGTGCATATCATCGCCATATTTCGGTTGAATGATTTTTGAAAGACTTATGGCCCCTTATACATAAACTTTATCTTGAGCCAGTAGAGCGTCCACAGGCCCTCTTGGGCCTCTTGTTTCTATTATATACAGGGTATATGGACTACACAGCTAAGCAGCTGTTTTTGGTGGGATATAGGGTGAGAAATAAAAGGAGAATGATGGAGGGAAGAAAAGAGAAAACCTTTGTTTAAAACATGATAGAACTTAGTGGTAACAAGGTCTTTAGTCGGATTTACTCTGTTTCCATTCACATCTTGTGTATTTATTTTTAGTACAACTGATGATTTTATATTTGCTTTGACATCATCATGAATAGACAAATCTCAGCCATGAACTGATCTTTAAAAAGTGGTTCTACAAAACATTAATATTTCCATTTATCTTACTTTTAAATGTTCTTTGTTTACAGCAAGGCAATGTTAGAAGGGCGTTGGCACTAACCAATGAGATGCTCTCCATAGGTGAGAATAATCAATAACCAATAATCAATAACCTTCATAGTTAAATACCATGGGTGTTTGATGAAGTATCACATTTCATTTACTTTTTAATAGTTACCAATATGATATGGTGAAATCTTGTTACATTTCAGCTAAACAAGACCACGTTAAATGAGATCATGTTTACATTAATTTTATACTTTAATACAAAAACCATTTCATGCATAGTGGAAGCTTCATTATTGTGTTGCTTAAATTTTCAAAGTAGTGAAACTATCGTTTTTTTATTACTGATAAGTAGCTATAACTGTTCCACGCATTTTTCTGCATTTTTAGTAGTGGAGCCAGGGGCCTTTTTAATTGGGAAAAATGCGCATGATTTCTAGAAATTGGGAAAAATAATAATCCTACTATATTACATAGTAAGGCACTAAAAATGTTTGGAATAATTTCAAAATCAAGCTCTTATACAAGTCTGCAACAAATACATTGTCAAATAGAGCTACATTTAATATAATTTTTGTTTTTTTGTTTTTTTGTTTTTGTATTTTGGGAAAATGTGAGGATATTTTGGATTGGGATTGGGTCGAAATTCGGCCCCAATTCCAGTGCATGAAATTAAGTTACTTTTTTGTGTGACCACATAGGGATCACTGTGATATCTTGTATTGGGTCACAATGGCCACAGAAGTAACAGTGGATCATTGTAAAATTAAGTACAAATTTGAACAAATTAATTAGAGATGTGGAAAACTTCATCAACTCATGTTTTGTCACCCCAGATCCGACACACTCACGAGCCATCAGTAACAAGGCTTACTACGAGAGAATAATCATAGAAGAGGACAAAAACATGAATAAACGAGGAGACGACGGGGAAATCACAAACACACGGCAACTTGATGATTACAGGAAGGGGCTGGAGTTCAGGACGTACGAGGCCCTGTGCAGGGGAGAAGATGTTAAAGTGGGTAGTAGTTACACCAGGTGTTCGATGGTTGTTAATAGGAAAATACATACTCAGTATTAAATTAACCCTCAACCCGCTACATATATATAATGGACTGTTCTTTTTTTTAATTAAGACCATTCCATTTATGTGACAAAGGGGTGTTTTGGGGAAAATGACTGACCAGCAGCCGGACATTGTTTACCCTAACCAGCCTGCAAGTTTACCATGGATGCAAAGGCTATTATAGTCATGATAAGCGGGTTACGGGTTAATAATAGTGTTAATGAAAATTAAGCCATACCCAATCTTAAGAAATTAAAATGATCTATGACCCATATTAAATGTCATTATTACATCCACTGATACAGCTTTACTATTGTTAGATGTTTTGTAATAACATAACAGAAATACAAATTTAGATTATTATCCCCAACCTTCTCGAATGCGGTGAAAAAGCAAACTTGGTTTTCGAGATCTTAAGCAAACAATTATGTGTTGGAGGCATACAATAAATACTTATCACCATTTCTATTATACTGAAAAGTCTAAATATTGTGAAATTTGTGTCACCTACTCCTAAATAATAATAGCAAATTAAGAAGATTACTAGCAATAAATGCTGCCTTGAAAGCAAGGGCAGATAAGGTAAATGCAGATTCCTGGAGTTATTGCCCTTTACTGTAACAACCAACATCTGAAGCAGTACATTAAAAAAACTAATCCACCAAATAATGTCACATTTAATCTACACAACCGTTTATCAAAACTGCTTGCAGGTGTTCAATGAATGAATGAAAGAATGGTGTTTTATGCACGTGACACATAAATAGGTCATATTGTGCGCAAAAAGTGATGGAAGATGAAGAATGAAGTAGTAATTAAAAATTAATGTAATTATATAAAGATAAAACTATTTTCAAGTCATAGAATAATGTATATGTGCCGATTAAAAGTGTAGTTTTATTTATGGTAACTTTTAATTCGACTCTCCAGTTTTGGGGTTTGGTCTTGCTGGTTAAAGCTGTTTATATTGTGTCTATAGAGTTTGTATTCTCAATATATGTAAGTTATATATATACCTCTTCGTCAGTAGGTTTAGAAACGGTGTACATATGTTGTAAAATTTGGCTGTTGATGGCGGGATAGCTACTTTAAAGTGGGGGATATGAATTCACTGTATTTGCTTGTTAACATAAATGTATAGCATTTACAGAAATACAAGACTGGTATATCCTTACTGTTGTAAGCTGATTGATATACATGTATGACAATTACAGAAATACAAGACTGGTATAGCCTTCCTGTTGTTAGATTATTGATATACATGTTTGACAGTTACAGAAATACAAGACTGGTATAGCCTTCCTGTTGCTAGATTATTGATATACATGTATGACAATTACAGAAATACAAGACTGGTATAGCCTTCCTGTTGTTAGATTATTGATATACATGTTTGACAGTTACAGAAATACAAGACTGGTATAGCCTTACTGTTGCTAGATTATTGATATACATGTATGACAATTACAGAAATACAAGACTGGTATAGCCTTACTATTTTTACATGTATTGCAGTTACAGAAATACAAGACTGGTATAGCCTTACTGTTGTTAGATTATTGATATACATGTATGACAATTACAGAAATACAAGATGGGTATAGCCTTACTGCTGTTAGATTATTGATTTACATGTATGACAGTTACAGAAATACAAGACTGGTATAGCCTTAATTGTGTTAGATTATTGATATACATGTATGACAATTACAGAAATACAAGACTGGTATAGCCTTACTGTTTTTACATGTATTGCAGTTACAGAAATACAAGACTGGTATAGCCTTACTGTTGTTAGATTATTGATATACATGTATGACAGTTACAGAAATACAAGACTGGTATAGCCTTAATGGTGTTAGATTATTGATATACATGTATGACAATTACAGAAATACAAGTCTGGTATAGCCTTACTGTTTTTACATGTATTGCAGTTACAGAAATACAAGACTGGTATATCCTTACTGTTGTAAGCTGATTGATATACATGTATGACAATTACAGAAATACAAGACTGGTATAGCCTTCCTGTTGTTAGATTATTGATATACATGTTTGACAGTTACAGAAATACAAGACTGGTATAGCCTTCCTGTTGCTAGATTATTGATATACATGTATGACAATTACAGAAATACAAGACTGGTATAGCCTTCCTGTTGTTAGATTATTGATATACATGTTTGACAGTTACAGAAATACAAGACTGGTATAGCCTTACTGTTGCTAGATTATTGATATACATGTATGACAATTACAGAAATACAAGACTGGTATAGCCTTACTATTTTTACATGTATTGCAGTTACAGAAATACAAGACTGGTATAGCCTTACTGTTGTTAGATTATTGATATACATGTATGACAATTACAGAAATACAAGACGGGTATAGCCTTACTGTTGTTAGATTATTGATTTACATGTATGACAGTTACAGAAATACAAGACTGGTATAGCCTTAATGGTGTTAGATTATTGATATACATGTATGACAATTACAGAAATACAAGACTGGTATAGCCTTACTGTTTTTACATGTATTGCAGTTACAGAAATACAAGACTGGTATAGCCTTACTGTTGTTAGATTATTGATATACATGTATGACAGTTACAGAAATACAAGACTGGTATAGCCTTAATGGTGTTAGATTATTGATATACATGTATGACAATTACAGAAATACAAGTCTGGTATAGCCTTACTGTTTTTACATGTATTGCAGTTACAGAAATACAAGACTGGTATAGTCTAACTGTTGTTAGCTTATTGTATACATGCATGACAATTACAGAAATACAAGACTGGTATAGCCTTACTGTTGTTAGATTATTGATATACATGTATGACAGTTACAGAAATACAAGACTGGTATAGCCTTACTGCTTATACATGTATTGCAGTTACAGAAATACAAGACTGGTATAGCCTTACTGTTGTTAGATTATTGATATACATGTATTGCAGTTACAGAAATACAAGACTGGTATAGCCTTACTGTTGTTAGATTATTGATATACATGTATGACAGTTACAGAAATACAAGACTGGTATAGCCTTACTGTTTATACATGTATTGCAGTTACAGAAATACAAGACTGGTATAGCCTTAATGGTGTTAGATTATTGATATACATGTATGACAGTTACAGAAATACAAGACTGGTATAGCCTTACTGTTTATACATGTATTGCAGTTACAGAAATACAAGACTGGTATAGCCTTACTGTTGTTAGATTATTGATATGCATGTATGCCAATTACAGAAATACAAGACTGGTATGGCCTTACTGTTGTTAGATTATTGATATGCATGTATGACAATTACAGAAATACCAGCATGAGCACCATTTGACATGCCGGTACCGGTCGGACAACCATCCAATGTTACTGCTGTCGCCTGTGAAGGAGGAAATTCTCTACTTCAAACCATACATCGTCATGATCCATGATAGTATCACAGATAGCGAAATTGAATTGATCAAAACTTTAGCTACACCTAAGGTAAGACTATAAGAACCTTTCATGGGTATCCGGTGAAGATCGGGAATTCCAACACGAGGTATAATTGTTATCGGAACTGAGGCTCTACCAAGTGTGGAATTCCCTATCTGAAATGGATACCCATGATTGATTCTTTTTCTTGCTTTGAAGTCGCCAATTCCTAACCTTTTGCATATTTTTTACACAATGACATCATGCAACTTGACCTTTATCTCCCTCCATGTGTTAGATCAGGCTTTCCATCACCCATGTAAAATGCGGATAACCTTATCCGGTAGGCAAGAAAATTGGTTAAAACTTAAACTGCACCTAACGGTTAGACTTTAAAATGATTAAAACATTAGCTACACCTAAGGCAAGATAATTGATCAGAACATTAGCTACACCTAAGGCAAGATAATTGATCAAAACATTAGCTACACCTTAGGCAAGACAATTGATCAAAACATAAGCCACACCTTAGGCAAGACAATTGATCAAAACATTAGCTACACCTTAGGCAAGACAATTGATAAAAACATTAGCTACATCTTAGGCAAGACAATTGATCAAAACATAAGCCACACCTTAGGCAAGACAATTGATCAAAACAATAGCTACACCTAAGGCAAGACAATTGATCAGTCAAAACATTAGCTACACCTATGGCAAGGCAATTGATCAAAACATAAGCTACACCTTAGGCAAGACAAGTGATCAAAGCATAAGCTACACCTAAGGCAAGACAATTGATCAAAACATTAGCTACACCTTAGGCAAGACAATTGATCAAAACATAAGCTACACCTAAGGCAAGACAATTTATCAAGCATAAGCTACCCCTTAGGCAAGACAAGTGATCAAAGCATAAGCTACACCTAAGGCAAGACAATTGATCAAAGCATAAGCTACACCTAAGGCAAGACAATCGATCAAAACATAGCTACACATAAAACAAGACAATTGATCTTTTAAAACATTAGCTACACCTAATGCAAGACAATTGATCATAACATTAGCTACACCTTAGGCAAGACAAGTGATCAAAGCATAAGCTACACCTAAGGCAAGACAATTGATCAAAGCATAAGCTACACCTAAGGCAAGACAATCGATCAAAACATAGCTACACCTAAAACAAGACAATTGATATTTTAAAACATTAGCTACACCTAATGCAAGACAATTGATCATAACATTAGCTACACCTTAGACGAGACAAGTGATCAAAGCATAAGCTACACCTAATGTAAGACAATAATGAATTGATCAAAACATTAGCTACACTAAAGGTAAGACAGTTGTAACTGTCTTGTAGGAATGTGGGAGAGACGTCCTGGCCAACACTTGGTAAGGCAGTAATACATGTATTTCACTTACCAAAACACCAGCTCCAGTGGAGACTATTTAGTCAATTCAGTAATTTGAGTACCAAGTTACATTGAATTTATTTGCCAACGTACGGCTTTCAAAAGACTAAATAATTTGGTGCGAGAATTTTCTTTGTTATGCGGAGACTTTGTCTAATTTATAATTTTTTTAAATTCTTTCCTCCATACAGCTGGGAAGGGCTACAGTACATAATCCACAGACAGGTAAACTTGAAACGGCACAGTATCGAGTCAGCAAAAGGTAACGGCTAGGTTATGCTTCTAAAAACACTTGAAAAAGCTTAAAATGAAAAACAGCATGAATACGCTTAGAATAAAAAAAATTGGATAATGCTTCTTTAAGGTCGGAGTATAGAGTAAGTTTCTGAAACTATTTGAGTATTTTTCTTAAAAAAATTATAACCTTTTTATAAACATTTGATTAATATTCTTTGCTATTAATTTGATCGAGTGTCAGGGGAAGTCTCTGAGATGTAGCATCAGAAATTACAATGCAAGATATAAAATTATTTAAATGAATATCAACATCGTCGTTAAGAGCGCTTGACTTTTTCTGCCCCAATGTGTGAGCTCAGATTTTCCGTCGCACGTGTGAAACACGAATATCTATATCCGGTATGCAAGAAAAAGTTTATCTTCACTGTCATACTGCAGTTGTTGGTTGAACCATGAAGATTCTCCAAAGATAGAGCGTCTCAACCAGAGAATCCAGGCTGTCACAGGTCTCAACATGGCCACTGCGGAGGAGCTCCAGATTGCCAACTATGGTATTGGCGGACAGTATGAACCACACTTTGATTTTGCGCGGGTATGTTTGTTCATCCAACTACTATTATAGATGGAACTGTATGTATAGTGCATCTGTATGGCCGTGTTAAGTAATTAGTTTTCTTACCTTATTCCAGAGCTCCAGATAAGCAATTTTTGGGGATATTTCAGCATTAAGATTTTGAGAAATCAGCATTTAAAAATTTACAATTCTATTATAGAAATGCATATGAGCCGAAACACGCAAAAACTACCCTTCAGACAAAATTTTGACATTTTATGTTTTTTTATGTTTATGTTGATATCTTAATTAAAAATGATTTTATCTAAATTTGAAAATTAAAGATTGTACTCACCATTAATTTTGACGTTGACGTCGGCGTCTTGCACGACGTCGTTGATTAAATAACAACAAAAAACATAAACATTACCATTTTCTATAGAATCAATTATTTATATTAAGGCCAGAAAGAAAAATACCTGTGTTTCTGGTTACCTGACCGTCCCTATATACAGTCTTTTATCAAATAAAAAAGGGACGGAAAAAAAAAAAAAGGACGAAAATGCTAGGTATGAAACAGTAATATACAAAAAGATTGAGTACGAAACATGCGCTAAAACATGACCGCCTCCATGGTGCACTGTGCTTCCGTTTTGGCTATTAAAATTGGAAAATGCAGCCATGGGACAGAGCAGAAGTTATGAAAAACATTAATCATGACATGCTGCCAGCAGATTTGTTCTTCCAATACCACCCAGCCTCAGGAAATTATAAAATTCAATCTTATGTAAACTCGTAATGGCAGAAAATATGTGTTTTCAATTTATTTTATTCAAAATAAACAAGTTAAAGGGACAATGCCCGTAACTTTTAGCTTATAAAACACATACTTATTATGTTCGCAAACATTACAGACTAAACATTATTGAAGATTTACTAATAAAAAGCAAGATTGTTTGACGGATTCAATCGCGATACAAAAAAAAGAAAAACCATCACTTTGTGCGTTTGAACTCGCAGACCAAACTAAAATTACACTCGCAGTAATAATAGTGAGCGTGAAGTAGTCGACTGAGCTCCCGACTGAGCTAATCGGACTATGCATAGTACGCAATACATACTATGGTGAAAACCTAATGCACTAATGGAAGTCACGTGATCGCAGAAAAGGTAAATATTGTGGGTCCCACTTTATTTACAAATAATAATTAAAACATTTTTTGTTCAAACTCACGAATGTATTACTACAGACTTCTTAGGGTCTATGCTCAAGTTTTCATGTATACATTTTACTGAATAAAAGTCGGACAGTTATTTGGTTATGCTCAATATCTGCTTACTTACGGACAGTGTAAGAAGATATCATGAGGTTGTTTTTCTTCTCTCCTTGCAAAATTACTACAAATTAACTACTTGACAAAGTTGAAGATCCCTTTAAAGATGAAATTTGTCCTAAATCAACAAATCCGTTGTTGATATGTTTTTAATTATTAAATATCATTATAAATACGATGTTTACTATGCTATTGATGTATGTTTAGTGAAAATATGTTTTTAAAGATAAAAACCGAAAAGACGAACAGGCTTCGCTAAAAAATTGAAAAAAAAATCAAAGGGGGAAAACTCTTCCTCGTATAACCGAAAGTGACGTCATTGGGAACAAAACGAAACCATTTGTACATAGGGAAAGCACGCAAAAACAGTATAGTGTGTGTGAAAATGTCGGAATTAAGCGACTATGATGCTGAGTCAGATGAAATGCCCATGATAAGACGGTTTCACATCGTGTCTGAGGATGAAAATACCTCGGATTCATCAACCGATGAGGAAGTTGAACGCGGTGCAGGTGCAAATGAAGAGCTTGGTCGTGTTGGCATTGTTTTCATCGAACTTCTGACTGTAAGTCACGAGCAACGCTGCAATATCTCGGTGCATGTACACTAAGCGCGAAATGCAGTATATTACGAATGAATGAACATGGTCTAATACTTGTACATTAATACGAGCGTCAGATTAAGGACTTTATTTTTGCCGAAAAGTAGACATTGAAAAATATATTTAGAGTCTAGTAAGTATAATTTATAAATAAATAAATAAATGAAACAGCATCTAATTTCTATAGTATTATATATACCATAAGTCCCCGCCGCCTCCAAACACTCTATAGTGGTGTATGAGATTCGGATTTGCAGTATGACACGCTTTCTCCACGTGCCCCCAACTAACAATATACCACACACCGACTAATCAACTATTGCGGTGCCCTATTGAAGTACAGCCTAATCAGGGTAGATACGTCGGTATATGACAAAAGCACGCACCATTTAGGGAAACGTAGTTTTATGACATGCCTACATTTCCTGTATATTGCAATGCCGTGAGCGGTGCAATACCGCCGCGGCGAGCCGCGTATTGCACAAGACGGAAATATGATGCGTGAGAAACTAGTTCATCGCGCACGAAGAGCGAAAAATACTATGATCTAAATAATATAGTCAAATGTATTATGAGCACGACATTATGTATTATGTACATGTAGAGATCGAAAAAACAGACCTAACAGATCAATTTTTTTATTTAGAATATAAAGTATATATATATGCTTGTAAAGCACTTAGTTTACTTACTGCATGAGGTAAAAGCCGTTATTGTTGTTGTTTTGCCATGCAACATTACTGAACTAATATAATAGCTAGTAACATTATCAATTTTCTGCCTTTTAATAGACATCCATGAAACATTTTGTCATTATTTTCAAATCCAGAGACCGATATATAACTCTATATAAATCTATAACACTATTGGAAGAAGAAGGTGTATAATTTAAAATAAAAATAATAATACAAAATATATATTGAAACAACGACACAGTGTTTATTTCACCGAATTCATTTACATTTATATGCTAAACCTTTTTAGCAATCTTTTGAAAAAGACGGCTACATTATATTAGCGCCGTTCACGTAAGACGCATGCATCTAATTCAACAGCTAAACAATCACGATGTACAGATCTAAGACTATATACCTTTCTACAATTTATCATACACATACCCGAGGAATTGCTAAGATAACTGAACAAAAACTTCTATCCTACCTCATTTAATAATTTCTTCCTCAACGCCGGTCGAATCGGCGAATAAAACTTGCTCGGAGACGGCGGGGTTAGGCACTTCTCATTTTTGTAAGAAAATATTGTTGGTATCGCTGTTGTTTTTAATCTGCATGACCGTTTGTCCTCCAAATTCAATGAAACCAAAGGATGGACTTCCCATGAATCCAACTCAACGTGTTTACTACAAACTCGCGCGTCTTTCGAAGGTTCCCATTTTTTGACGCGACGGGCGATTTTCGTCGACAGCGGTCCACCCACACTTCAAATCTTAATCTATCATTAACCTGATTAGGAAAACGAAAGAAACTGATGTTATTAGATTGTCCTTTTTTATGCACACTTTGACACCCAGCTACAACACACGGCATTTTTAACACGTACCATGAAACGTAATCCTACATAGACAATACTATACAACTCAATGCGACACCGCTAATCGTTAGGTACCAATGACGTCACAGGATCACGTGACACTTACCCGTCTTCGAAAAGGGCGAAACTCGAAGCGTGTGCGCTATGAGATAAAATTGGCTACAGTGAGAAAACGGGACAACCAATAAGTGTAATATTTGAACAGATTGTATATTATATAGATATATTTCAGAATATATGCTCAAAAGACACGCTATATTTCACCTTTAACATCCAAACCACATGGGCAAAAAAAAGAAAAAAAAAGAAAAGAAAAAATTTACCTACCTACCTACCCTAATTTTTTCAGCTGAGTAACCAGAAACACAAGTATTTTTTTTTCTGGCCTAAGGAAACATATTCCCTATGATATAATAATTTTCGTATGTTGCGGCTAATATCTTTGAGCAAAAAGCAAGACAATTATTACATTGAACATAATTTATGTTAAGGGTAAAATATCCTTTGACTTGAAAGCTTATCTGGAACCCTGCCTTATTTACAAGAATCAAGACCATGTCAAACTATACTACTCAAAATTTGCTAAGGATCACTATTTTTCTGTAAATTTCTTGCTGAAATAAATAGCATTTCTAATATACATGAACTTATTTAGGGCAGTGATCTCATGACTTGATTCAAATTGTGGAATTGTTGAAGTATCGATGAAATTAATATCGTTATTGTGAATTAATTTCTAATAAAATTATATGGAAGAATAAAAGTGATCTTAGCAAATTTTGAGTAGTATATATTGAAAACATTCATTTCAATTGGGAAGTAAATAAAACAAAGGCACATTGTTTGATAGTAGTTGGAAACTTTTGCAAGTATATTTTCATTTGTTTAAAATTTAACGATTAAACTCTAAATTCTTAACTTAACTTTATTAATTAAGTTCAACACAATAGTATTGTTATTATAAATGAAAGCAGATTTTGTTATAAGTATAAAACACTTATTTGTACTCAAAGCTTGAGGACAAAATGCCTAGCATGAACTCAGGTTGAAGTTGGGTATATAGTTCTCTGACAGTTCAGAACACTCGCCATGCCTTCAGAAATTAGTAAATTTTTCCAACAACACTATTTATCGTTTTTCCTTCTTTACAATATGAATATAAGAAACGAGAGCCGACAGCATTCGAGAAAAGAATCGGAAACCGGATTGCCACTTATATGTATTACGTAAGTCGGTGTTTGTTATCTTGTACATGTAGTAATGTGCCAACTGAATCTTGGGAGACTGTTTAAATTGCAATTACCGAAATTTCTACATCTGGATGAAAAGAGATGTATTCCATCTCAAGGTGTTTGCTTATGAAGATTTGATCTTTCAGGCTATTTTTTTCCCTAAAAACAGGGACTCTTGGTGAAATGTTTTTTACCCCCGTGCTGACCGTTATCAATTTAACAGAAATGTTATTTCCGCCAATTTTCAAATTGTTCAAAAAATTCCAGTTAAAACACATTAAAAACGAAATTATAAAAAATGATACAGTAATGAGACCCTTGCCTATATTTATATTGGCACAGGTTTGTACAGAGTTGTGAACTCAGCTCCCAATTACGTTTGGCATATTACTATCATTGTAAATATTAAACAGTTTAGCTACGCTTTTATCAGCTTTGTGATATTGTGTATTATTTGCCATTATCAGCCTGAAGAAAAACATGCGTTCAAGTCACTTGGCACAGGAAACAGAATAGCTACCCTTATGTTTTATGTAAGTTACCATGGCCGACTAGCATGTGTGTTGGGCCATCTCTTGTGTTCAAACACGGACTTTGTAATAAACAGATAGGAAACTTCATGTATCAACCAAGGAAATTTCTTTTGAACTCTTCTCTAAAATATTCTTTGATTTTAATAAAATTATTCATTAATTTTGATGAGAATACATCAAAAGATTATATAATGAATAGCAAAATGGGATTATACTAATTTAATGTTATTTTAAAAATAAGACATTTTATAAACAGCATTTTAAAGTAAAAATTATCATACAGTAATCCTAAAATCTTTTTTGCTTAAAATGTTTCAGTTCTACCATAATTGGAATGAGAAATTTATTTGTAGTAGGCTTTGACAGAAATGAAAATGTGTAACACTTGTTATGATGGGTATGTTTAAATTCAGGAAATATTCCATAAAATCTCTGCACTGTGTAACTTGAAATTAAGATTAATTTCACAGTTTCCTATCTGTTTGTTATAAGGTCTGTGGTTAAAGTAATGACTACCAATTTCCTTGAGAAGTTGACATTTTTACTGATTATATACATGTATCTACTTCATGGCTAATCTTGAAATGGTTTACTGGTAAAATATAAATTTGATCACTTAACCAAATGGAGATATATTACCTACTGTGCATTTTAGGGTGCCTGGACGTTAAATATGAATCGAGATTTTTTTATTACTTGCTATATGTTTTCATACCTGATACGGTTAGATAGAATGAAAATAGACGCTCCTGGATCTGTTTTACAATTTTGCCATAGCCATCCATTATGCTTCACAAAGCCTAAAATTCATTTTGACCCCTCTTGTTTACATTGTAAAAATTAAAACAGCATGGCAGCATTATTGTCTCGCCTTTTCAAAGAAAAATAGAGACATAGGTGTTGCTTTTCCGGCGGCGGTGGCAAAGGCGAAGGTGAAGGCGTCCACATTCAAGTTTTGCGTTTAGGTCATTTTCTCACAAACTAAATGCGCTAGACCTTTCAAACTTTGCTTATAGTTGTATCTTGGGTGGTACATTGCAATGTGACAAAGCAAATGTGGATTTGACCTTGGCCGTCCAAGCAAAGGGCAGATAACTTAATAATTTTTACCTTCAACATTTGCGTTCAGGTCACTTTCTCACAAACTTTATGCATTAGACCTTTTAAACTTTGCTTATAGTTCTTTCTTGAGTAGTATGTCACAACGAGTCAAAAAGCAAATGTGGATGTGACCTTCACCCTCCAAGCAAAGGACAGATAACTTTAATTGTTACATTTACATAACTTTCTCACATGAACTATAATTATGCACTAGATGCTTTAAACCTAGTTTATAGCTTAATATTTGGAAGACAATGGCAGTTTGTTTTTAAACAAATGCACTTAAATGTCATATAAGCAAACTGTAAACTCCATTGCTTTTAGTTATTAAAATGTTTACAAGCTTTCATTTAAGCAACATTTATCTTTTATTTTTAAGTCCCGCCCCCGTTAGACGAGACGTGAATCCGCGTATTTCTTGTTTTTAGCTCTACTGGCCAAGGGCCAGCAGAGCTTATGGGATGGTGTGTTGTCCGTCTTCCGTCGTCCGTCGTCCGTCCGTCGTCCGTCCGTCGTCCGTTAACTTTTCTTCAAACGACTTCTCCTCAGAAACCGCTTGGCTAATTTTGACCAAACTTCACATGGATGATCCTTAGATGAATGCTTTTTAGATTTGTTAAAATTAGGTCAGCGCTACATCCAAGATGGCTGCCATTACCATATATGGTCGAAACCTTAAAAAATCTTCTTCTCCAGAACCGCTGGACAGATTTCAACAGTTTTTCTTTTAAAATGATCGCCAACGCCTAGACTATCAAGATTGTTCAAATTAAGTCCCCGGGGTCAAAAATGGCCGTGCCCCGGGGGTCCAAAGTTTGTATATTGAGGTTTTGCATGTTTTTCATATAGACATATAGGAAAAAACTTTAAAAAATCTTCTTCTCTGAAACCACAAGGCACAGAGCTCTCATGTATTACATGTAGCATCAGCCTATGGTCCTCTACTAAGTTTGTTCAAATGGTGACCCTGGGGTCAAATTTATCCCCGCCCCGGGGGTCACAGTTTTACATAGACTTATATAGGATTATTTTTTAAAAAAGTCTTCTTCTCTGAAACTACAACAGCCAGAGGTTTGATATTTTGCATTTACTATAAGCTTATGGTCCTTTACCAAGTTTGTTCAAATGGTGACCCTTGGGTCACATTTGGCCCCGCCTCAAGGGTCACATGTTTTACATAGACATGTATAGGGAAAAACTTAAAAAATCTTCTTCTCTGAAACTGCAAGAGCCAGAGGTTTAATATTTTGCATTTGCTATAAGCTTGTGGTCCTCTAACAAGTTTGTTCAAATGGTGACCCAGGGGTCACATTTGGCCCCACCCCGGGGGTCACAGTTTTACATAGGCTTGTATAGGGAAAACTGAAAAAAATCTTCTTCTCTGGAACCACATGGCACAGAGCTCTCATTTATTACATGTAGCATCAGCTTAAGGTCCTCTACTAAGTTTGTTCAAATGATGACCCTAGGGTCAAATTTGTCCCCGCCCCGAGGGTCACAGTTTTTCATAGACTTATATAGGATTTTTTTTTTAAAAATCTTCTTCTCGGAAACTACAAGAGCCAGAGGTTTGATATGTTACATTTATTATAAGCTTATGGTCCTTTACCAAGTTTGTTCAAATGGTGACCCTGGGGTCACATTTGGCCCCGCCCCAAGGGTCACATGTTTTACATAGACATGTATAGGGAAAAACTGAAAAAATCTTCATCTCTGAAACTGCAAGAGCCAGAGGTTTAATATTTTGCTGTTGCTATAAGCTTATGGTCCTTTACCAATTTTGTTCAAATGGTGACCCTGGGGTCACATCGGGCTCCGGCCCGGGCGTCACAGTTTTACATAAATGCTTGTATAGGGAAAAACTGAAACAAATCTTCTTCTCTGGAACTGCAAGAGCCAGAGGTTTAATATTTTGCACTTGCTATAAGCTTATGGTCCTTTACCAACTTTGTTCAAATTGTGACCCTTGGGTCACATTTGACCCCGCCCCAAGGGTCACATGTTTTACATAGACATGTATAGGAAAAACTTAAAAAATCTTCTTCTCTGAAACTGCAGGAGCCAGAGGTTTAATATTTTGCATTTGCTATAAGCTTATGGTCTTCTACCAAGTTTGTTCAAATGGTGACCCATTGGTCACATTTGGCCCCACCCTGGGGGTCACAGTTTTACTTAGGCTTGTATAGGCAAAAACTGAAAAAAATCTTCTTCTCTGGAACCACATGGCACAGAGCTCTCATGTATTATATGTAGCATCAGCTTATGGTCCTCTACCAAGTTTGTTCAAATGGTGACCCTGGTGTCAAATTTGTACGCGCCCCGGGGGTAACATTTTTTTAATTTCTTTTTAATTTTTTTTTTTTTTAATTTGATTTTTTTTTTTTTTTTTTTTCAATTTAATTTTTTTTTTTTTTTATTTATGTTTTAAATGTTTCAATTTTTTTTTTTTTTTATATTTTTTTTAATTTTTTTTTTTTTTTTATATTTTTTCATCTTTTTTTTATTTTTTATTGATTGATTTGAATTATTGTTTTTTTTTAAAAAAAAAATCATTATCTTTTTAATTACTTGACACTTACTTTAACATTTCTTGTCGGCGCTACTCATCCTAAATGCCTTGTTGAATTTCGACGAAACTTGGCAGGAAGCATCAGTAAGATGTCTAGTTGTGCATTTCACGCTTTTGTTCCAGTTCGCTGATTTTTGACGGGAGTTATGGCCCTTTGACATTTTTATTTTAAATTTCTTGTAGGCGCTACTCCTCTTAAATGGCTTGTTGGATTTCTACAAAATTTGGCAGGAAGCCTCAGTATGATGTCTAGTTGTGCAAAGCGCGGTATATCAATGAAATCTTGGACAATTTTGAAAACCAGCTAGATCTTGTTAGTAATAACAGAGTTATGGCCCTTGATTTGTTGAAAAATGCTATATTGTATTTTCCTTTGTTAAATCTATAGGAGAAGAGAGCTATATCTATCTAAATCTATAAGAGCTGTTTTAGCCAGTAGAGCGTCCACAGGCCCTCTTGGGCCTCTTGTTAGAAGTTGTTGTCTGCGCATGTCTGTTTCTAGGGTTCCGATGTACCAAGCAAGACGTAGGTTATGCAGGGTGGTGTTGTTAAATGTTCAGCACCTCCAGCAATCGATCATACTTACCTTTTATTTTGGAATGAAAAACATTATATCTAGCAAATAAAAGGTTGGTAAATCGTATACTTCGTTTATGTTTTATTATTTACACCACTATTAGTCGACTGATTTTTAAGTCACCATACACTTGGAAAATGGAATGTTCCGTCGTCGCCATTTATTTTTTTGGCTGTCAATAAAATTACATAAACAGTGGGAGTCAAAATGAATTTTTGGCTTTGCGTAGCTTAGAGGATGACTATGCAAAGATTGCAAACAGATTCAGGATCGTCCGTTTTCATTCTTTTCAATCATTCCAGGTATGAAAACATATAGACAGTAATAGAAAAGAATCTTGATTCATATTCGACGTCTAGGCACCCTGAAATGCACAGTACATTGATTTTCATCTAACATAGAATTGGACCATAGTTTATATTTCTAAAGTGATTAAATTTTCTTTATTGGTACAATTCTTAGCAGCATGTATTGACTAAAATAAGTTTAGGTATATTTGAATAGTGCTCTACTTTTTGTCTCAGACTGATATATAGTACCCTTCTGCTGATAACAAATCTCAAGGCCTCAAAGGGGTTGATGCACTATTTTCAAACATTGTTTATTTTAAAGAGCTCTGAAAAACCTGAAAAAAACCTGAAAAAATGTCATGAGAAATAAAGGACCTATTGAAAATGTGTAAAGAAACATAAATGGAGGCCGCCATCTTGGAACGATGACGTCATCGCATCTTTTTACCATAGATGGCATATTGACAAAATGTCTTTTAAAGCAAAGAAAATGGCTGCAAATGAAATCTTAGCATACAATGTATACATTTTACATCTGTATCAGTTTGCAGTGATTGATTTTGCTTTAAAATATATTTTCTTAATATGCCATATATGGTAAAAAGGCGCGATGACATCATCGTTCCAAGACTGCCGCCTCCATTTATGTTCTTTGCAACTTTTTAATAGGTCATATCTCGTTTATTTTTCATGGCATTTTGATAATTCTTTCATATTTTTTTCTAGTTTTTCAGAACCCTTTTAAATAAATGCAAAACTTGTGTATCTCAATCTTTATTAATATACAGTTAAAACAGTTTCATTCTCACCCCTTGATTATGTAGGTTAAGGCACTATACTGCCAAATAATGCATATTTTATATAACCTTTTTTATAACTACTACACTCTGTAAAGCAATAGTGGATCAGGTCTTCATGCAAGTAACGTGATGATAATGCACACTATTTATACATAGAGGATCTTAAACGAGTTCCCATTTCATATAAGATTTATGAAACGAGTTATGAATTATTTTAATTTTAACGAGCCTTTTGGCGAGTTAAAATTAAAAATAATTCATAACGAGTTTCAAAATCTTATATAAGATCTTTTTTATCACATGACATTGCAATCAAATTAGTAAAAATTAATTCAGATGGACATAGAACCGCCACGACGTCAGACACACTTTAGCGCCAAAACGTCATAAAATATGTGACGTAACGTCGCGTCTCACACATGCCGTTGCGTATAAAAGAGTTCGTGTTTTACCTCTTTACAAAATAGCAGTTTACGCCAACTTTTTAACAAACCAACAACAATGTTTTGTATAATGTGCATTATTTTTATAAGCTGTCACAAATAATAAGTTTATGACTCAGATCTGGGTGAATTTGTAATAAAACAGTTTCAGTTAATAAACTTGCGTAGTGTTACAGGTTTAACTCAACCAATCAAAATCCTTCCAGGTTGTATGACACGTGTGTCATACAATAAAATATTAAATGGGTGTTCGACACTGCTAACAAGGGACGTTACGTGATAAATGTATATATGAGACTGGTGAAATATCTGTATTTGTTATTGTCTTCCTTACTGTCATTATGAATTTAATTTACAGTTACCAATTCAAAATTCATTTAAAGCATAAGCAATTTTGGATATTGTAATAGATGCATTATTTTATGCCATACCACATTGGTTAAATCTGGTAAAACTAACAGCGTTGTTGTGAAAGTTGTCAGTTTAGCTATTTTAAATAAAATATGTTTGGTTTTAATTGTCACGCATGTGTGATTGAAAACCTTTATCATCTTAGCTCCTTCTGAGGTCGCTGTCCCAATATAACCTACTTTAATGTGTTAACTTATGTAAAACCTCATTATATTCATTCATACATTCGTCACGGTAGGCACAATCGGAACATTCATATATCACTTTTCACTGAGCAAAAGTGGCCTCAGAAGCTACTGCAGTGGATAAGGCCATGGCTTTACAGCTACAGGCCTTTGGCCCACGTGGGTTCACTCCCTGGCGGAGGCATGTCTGATGAAAACCTTATTTCATCTCCCTCTGTGGTTGCTGTCCCAATATAACCTAATATGATGTGTTAATGGGACGTAAATCCCCATTTCATTGAGCGAACATTTCTAAAATGTTTATTTATATACAACATGTTAATTATGATACATTTGAGTAAGAAAACGTATTTTCTCTACCAGATATCAGATGTGCAGGCAGGAGGGGCCACCGTTTTCCCGTATTTAGGATTAAAAGTATTTCCGAAAAAGGTATAATAGATTTGTTTTCTTTACTTTTCCCTTAAAGACATCCCACCAGCCTAATCCATCCTATAGAAATAGTGGGGGCATAATTATGATTGTTTTTTTCATGCATTGTGAGAAGTACGAGAATTTCATGCAAAATTGGAGATTGGTATGTACCGTTATATTATGAGGCCCCGACAAACAATTTTAAATCCGATTTAATTATTTCTAAATTGTATGTGTAACAGTACCAACATGATTTAATTTCAATATTTTTAGTATTGAATTTGCAGATTTTACCTTTTTAATCTGCCATATTTTAATGTTTCTATTCCAAACAGTATAATGAACATTTAGCAAGTGTAAGAAACATTGCACATTGTAGTCTTATATTAAATTATGTCAGGGCCTCAATAAATATTTTCAACAGTAGAGGATTAACAAGTTTATGATCGTCTTTAGCTGTAAAATGTCCGTGATCTTTTGATTCTGGTGTGATGTCTTTAAACACAAAGATAAGTTTAAGATGTCAAAAAATAATTCTTATATTACGATATGAGCTTTGACATCACAGGCTATTTTATACTCTGTGCTTGGTTGTATCAATATAAAAGTGCATTTGTAAAACCGCTGGAGTTACAGAACCTTTCTTACCCATCGATCCCTTTTTTTGTAGAGGAGGGTTAGAAATTGAAGTGAAAGTTACATGCGAGAAACAGGTGTTGGTCCTGTGTTTATATAAATTTGAATTAGGATATACTGTACTGGCAGTGTCTCGTGCAATTCCGTGCTTAATGTAGATGTATGTAGTATTCAAGTTGGATAGTCACTTGTCTGGTCACAGTCCAGACAAATGGATATAATTGTTTTCTGATCTGCTTTTCAGAGAGCATCATTATTTTGGTACAATCTCTTGAAGAATGGAGAGGGGATTTACGATACCAGACATGCAGCGTGCCCAGTGCTGGTCGGTTCCAAATGGGTCTCCAACAAATGGATCCATGAAAGAGGCCAAGAATTCCGCAGACCATGTGGCCTTAAAGAGAATGAATGATGAGGATTTGAATAGAGTTGCTGTTGAAGACTTACAAAAAGCAAATTGTGATCTTATTTGTAATTCGATATATATGATCAGAAAGAGCATAAACTATAAATCCTGCAACAAGTCTAAATGAGAATGAATGTTATAAAACATTAATAGACTGGAAGTCAAATACTTCAATATTTTAGTATTAATTGTCTGCTAAATAAACTCTTTCATTACTATGGACATTTCTGTATTGTACATATTTTCGACAAACTGTTGTTTCTTCTTTTGCTTTATTTCTGTATGAAAAACATTATGAAAGACAAAGTGGGATTTTTTAACTGGCACGCAAGCTGGATTACCCAGTAATGTCATATGGTATCAATAGTGTTATATCTGATCTATAAGTTGTAATTACCACATGTACATAAACTGGAATTGATCAAAAAAAATCAATCTAATAATAGAAACTGAACAATACAAAAACACTTTACACTTTTCGACAAACTGTTGTTTCTTCTTTTGCTTTATTTCTGTATGAAAAACATTATGAAAGACAAAGTGGGATTTTTTAACTGGCACGCAAGCTGGATTACCCAGTAATGTCATATGGTATCAATAGTGTTATATCTGATCTATAAGTTGTAATTACCACATGTACATAAACTGGAATTGATCAAAAAAAATCAATCTAATAATAGAAACTGAACAATACAAAAACACTTTACACTAGTGAAGTAAAAACATATATATTGATTGAATTTGATATTTTGAATCTCATCTTAGTATGAAAAATAAAAAGCTAGTTCAAAAGTAAATATTAATTTTGACTGTCATGAGTCTATAGATGTTTCATAAAATAGTCATGAGCTCATAGTCAAAACTTGTTTCTTACCATGTCAAATCCATGTCCAAATTTAACCCTTAACCCGCTAAGTATATATAATGGACTGTTCTTTCTTTGAATTAAGACCATTCCATTTATGTGACAAAGGGGTGTTTTGTGGAAAATGACTGATCAGGTGGACATTGTAAACCCTGATCAGCTGCGATGTACAAAGGATGCAAATGCTATTATAGTCGTGCTTAGCGGGTTAACAGTTAAATTCTCAGCTGCACATTTGCCATTTGTCATATATCCATATTGACTTACATACAGTTGTATTTTTGTTACTATTTCTATGATGAAAATGAAACTAGTTTGTATGAGACAGAAAAAAATATGTTTTTAAATAATACACCTGCATTATTACAGTAATACATCTGCATAATTACAGTAATACACCTGCACAGGGTTCCCACGGGTCCTTGAAATCCTTGAAAGTATTTGAATTTGAAGAAGAAAAAATCAAGGCCTGGAAAATGCTTGAAAATCTGATAAGGTACTTGAAAGTCCTTAAATTCTGGATTTTTGCTGTTCATCCCAAAAATGGCTATTGGTTGTGCGTTCGTTCCTAGAATATTTGTTGCTGTTTTGGGCATTACATTGCGCAAATATTAGTCCTTGAATTTTGTTAAAAAGGTCCTTGTTGAAAGTCCTTGAATTTGGCCTTCCAATAAGGGAAGGGTGGGAACCCTGCCTGCAGTATTTCAGTAATATAATACAGCTGCATTATTACAGTAATACACCTGCATAATTACAGTAATACACCAGCATAATTACAGTAATACACCTGCATAATTACAGTAATACACCTGCATTATTACAGTAATACACCTGCATAATTACAGTAATACACCAGCATAATTACAGTAATACACCTGCATAATTACAGTAATACACCTGCATAATTACAGTAATACACCTGCATAATTACAGTAATACACCTGCATAATTACAGTAATACACCTGCATTATTACAGTAATACACCTGCATAATTACAGTAATACACCAGCATAATTACAGTAATACACCTGCATAATTACAGTAATACACCAGCATAATTACAGTAATACACCTGCATAATTACAGTAATACACCAGCATAATTACAGTAATACACCTGCATAATTACAGTAATACACCTGCATTATTACAGTAATACAACTGCAGTATTTCAGTAATACACCTGCAGTATTTCAGTAATACACCTGCATCACTACAGTAATACACTTATATTATTTCAGTAATACACCTGCATTATTTCAGTAATACACCTGCATTATTACAGTAATACAACTGCATTATTACAGTAATACATCTGAATTATATGCATAACAAGCATAATATATGAAATAAATAATTTTATAAGAATGTTATGAAGATACTTATTAACAAACGAACAAAATAATCTATTTAAAGATAAGTTTTTAAGGCTGGCGAGTGATGAACAATGACATACGTGCAAGTGTGGGGCTAAGTTTTGTTTTATTATTTAGACTCGTCACAAAACCTTTTATTAAATTAAACTGATCAATTTGATAAACTAATTTCAGCATATGTTGGACTTCCTTTGTATTAGTCATGTATAACTTTCATATAGAATAATATGTGAGCTACTTATGTGACACTTGTAATTCGCATCTAGATATTCTTCCTGTGTACATTATCTTTCGCTTGTGTGGTGCAAAATGATTTACCTTTTCAAGTGATATTGTTCAGCAATATTGAACTGTGGCAATCAACTTGTTCACTATATTTATTCAGACAATTTCGATTTATTTAATAGAAATATGGCTGTAATGTATCTGTAGGCCTGCCGAAACTTTTTAACACAAAATCCTGAGATTTTTCAAATTTAAGATTTAAAGTAGTATAGTCTACTGGTCCCCGAAATCACACTCATGATTGCAGGGTTAACAAAGCAGCAGCTGTTATAGTGATTGCACACACAATGGGTTGTTAGTTCCTCACACTTGCTATTTCAATTAGCTTGAACAATTAAAGACGCCACAGATATATTGCTGCTATTGCACATGTCATTATGTCACTGATGGAACTAATTATGTCCTTTGGTGTTAATTGCATATTCAGTCAGTGTATTACACGGATGACCCCCACTGATTCGACACTTGTAAATACTCCTCTGACTAGGGAGCGTAACAGGACCAATTCGGGAAATAGCTGATAAACTGTGAAAATATAGCTGTGAAATCATGAACATTTTTGTTTTGATGGAAAATCCGGAGCTGGTACACTTAAATTCGTAGATACGGAGATTGACTCATGTTAGGGGTCCATGTTATCGTAATATAAAATGCTCTCCAAAGTATTTTCATTGTTCATCTTGCCATTTGTATAAAATGTATACAAAATATATAATGCCAGTATACAATATACATTAAGTATTTTAAGATATTTTGAAATACAGTTGCAGTTTGCCACCATATATATTATTGTATAGTATAGTATGTTCCTGTGTTCTGCAAAATTGCTAAACCTCCAATGTGTCATACGTAGTAGTACTGTATACGTTGCTTATATTAAATAGTTTGTAGTGAATTTTTACGTGTTTTACATATTTTATGTTGAGTTCTTACACTGCTGTATTTATATAATTTACTTTTGTAAGATTTTTTTTTTTGCATTATTATCAAAAGAATTTGTTTTGAATAGAAAACAATCTGTTTTCATTGTATATACATTTTAGCTTGAGTGGTGTCGTCATACAAATGTCCCTATTTTTATTTTTGCATGACGCTTTTTTACTTTTTTTGTTGTTTTAAGCTGAATTTTTAACCCATGCTTTTTATACATTCAAAAATCCTAGGTCAGTCTAGTTGGAATTAGACCCTCGATGTGCGCTTCATCTACTGTGTTTGACGATCTTTATAGCATGTCACATGGAACGCCATGAAGATCCTCAAGACAGTGAGTTCCAAGCATGATCAGGGTCTGATTGAAATGAGATTGGTCTCGGTTTTAAATGTGGTTGATTTATATTACCAATATCAACTTTTAGGATGCATGGCAGTATGCTGCTTCTGTTATAAGCTATTGCCGTTCATTTTGGTAAATGTACAATAAAGCCTCTATGGCGACAAACGGTGTCTAGTTGACATCATGTTGACATCATTTTTACACTGTGTGTAAGTCAACTAAGGTATATATATATATATATAAATATAAGCTATGTTTGTTGTGAAAATATGCACTGTTTGTATTGTAAATGATATAAACATCAAAAACAGTCTAGCAAACCATATTTGTGTTCATATACCTTACCTGCATTTTAAAAATTGAAGCATATTAAATTGATTTAAAAGGTACATGGGCTTTTTCCAGAAGAATAAATTAAAAGGTTCCAATTCATGATAAAAATGTCATCCATCAAAATATGGTGTTCTGGTCAAAAACTTGAATTCAGGGGTCAGGTTTGGGCTCATTTGTTATATTTAGGCACTTCAGAATAGAAAATAACATTATTTGTCAATTTTAAGTCAAAACCCTAGACCCCAATGAAAAGTCAGATGTACCCCCATAAATATATGTTATCTACATAAAGGCGGTACATAATCCAGGTAATAAATAGAGGATATTTGTTGTTTGGGAGTGAATAACGTATTTTATTTCATCGAGAAGTGAGAAAACTTTATATTTTCACGAATGCGAAGCATGAGTGGAAATATAAAAGTTTTCTCACTTCGAGCTGAAATAAAATATGTTATTCACGGCAAAACAACAAATTTTCTTTTTATTTTATGATTTTACAAACAATTATTTAAGTAATTTCAGTAACTAAACCGTTTTACACACGTTTCTTTCCTAGTCACGATGACGTAACGAAACGTTACATGACGTCACCTTTTTTGAAACCATTAACGTCACAGAAAAAAAGTAATTAAATAAACAGTGGATTAAACAGTATAACAGTAGGAATATCTTGTGTTACTGTGCATGCGTTTGTGTTGGTTGTACATTAAAAAAGTAGTCCCGGTAGCTACTGTGGGAATAAAACTCTATATTCAACAGTGTGGAATAACACTTTTATTTCACTGATAAAACACATTATTTCATTGCTTATCATAAAATAAATAAACACATTTGCCTTATGTTATCAGCACAACGCATGGATAAATCCGGCATATAACAGCTTTATTATGAAGTTTGCCACTAGGATTAGTTTTAAAATATATTTTTACTGTATTTGGAAGATTACTAAGATCTGTAATGTTGTTATACATGTACATGCTTTTATCTGAATTTAGAGCAATTGATCATTCATGCCATGAAATTTCTGTATTTAACATTTTATGCATTTAGACATCTCAAATGAGTTCCAATTTCATATCAAAGTTGCGAAAAAGTGGAGTAAATATTGTTTGGAATAAATTTTGTAAGTTTTAGAGGTACTGTTCATATATAATTAATACATTTGGACAAAGTTTTCCAGAAATAAATTTATTAATACACGGTGACATTTGGACTAAGTTTTCCTGAAATAAATGTATTAATACAGGGTGACATTTGGACTAAGTTTCCTGAAATAAATGTATTAATACAGGGTGACATTTGGACTAAGTTTTCCTGAAATAAATGTATTAATACAGGGTGACATTTGGACTAAGTTTCCTGAAATAAATGTATTAATACAGGGTGAAGCTTGGAATAAGTTTCCTGAAATAAATGTATTAATACAGGGTGACATTTGGTCTTAAGTTTTCCTGAAATAAATGTATTAATACAGGGTGAAGCTTGGAATAAGTTTCCCTGAAATATACTGTTTAAACAAAATGAATACAGGGTGAAGTTTGGACTAAGTTTTCCTGAAATATACTGTTTAAACAAAAGGAATACAGGGTGAAGTTTGGACTAAGTTTTCCTGAAATATACTGTTTAAACAAAAGGAATACAGGGTGAAGCTTGGAATAAGTTTTACTGAAATATACTGTTTAAACAAAATTGAATACAGGTTGAGGTTTTCATTATTTTTGTATAAAATTTTAACACATTTGGGATGATTCTAATTATTTTAATGAACAGTGTTTATGTGTTGCTTAATCTTGAGTGTGGATTATTGTTAACTGTTAATCAGTTTGGTTAAATATCAATATCTCATAGTTAGAGGGACCACAACTTGTGAGGCACCAAACCCCCTTTGGGCATATGGGATCTATCCAGAATATATCATGGGCAAGATTTTGAATTCCAGATATAATAAACGTTTTTGTGTGCAATATTCAACTTGATTGTTTTTAAAAAATCTGATTTGTTTTTAATTTCCAGATGCCCGTCTATGAATATTCAACATTATGTTGAAATTGTGAAAATCATAAGCCAAGGTTGTGGTGGGTTGGATGTGGTCGGGGGTGGGGTCCTCATTAAGTATAGTATAGTGTATTAGCAGATATCAAATCACACTTTTTTAGTTATGATGTTTGAGACCTCAAGTTTTGATATTTGACTGATTTGTTTTAATGCTTCATGTTTTTGTTTTGTTTTTTAATACTGATATGTTTAAATTTAACAAAAGAGCTTGCAAAAGGCTTAAAAGGAAAGTTTATTATTTGATGGTTACATCATGTTTACGTGTTTGAGAAAGGGTCAGTGAATTCCTGATTGTTCATTAAACAATATGGTATGCCATCCTACAAATATGCTTCTGATCTCCTATCAGATGCCTCTCATTATTACAAGAGTGGGTAACTGTTGAAAGGGGGTACATAAGGATTTTCATTGGGATCTAGGGATTTGACTTAAATTGACAAATAAGGATATTTTATATTCTAAAGGGCTTTGACATAATGAATGAGCCTACACATTACCTCTTACTTACAGGATATTCATTCTGCACACTAATATGTGCTGTCCTAGGTTACACATCAGGGTTTAAACATTTTATGCCCGACTCCATTAAAATCTATAGTGAAATGGGAAAGTTTTAAAACTTTAGATTCCTGTACCCTCTTCAAGAGATTGAGACTAAGGTATTTTTTTTTATCTTTCCAAGGATTTATCAACTCTTTTCCTAAAAAATAAATTATATATTTGAGAGATTTATTTGTTCAAGTGATGTGAGATAAAACGTCTATAAAAGTACTGTTTTGCATTGCCTTTCCCCTTCAGTTATTAAAAAGATAAAACCCAGTAGATCGTTCTTTTTCAGGAATTTTTCTTGCATGTTGTTTTTCAAAACAGTTAACACAGACAACTAGAAATCACTTGCAATCACCCACATATGCTAGTAGGAATCACCAACATACGTAACCAATTTGAAAAAAAGATACCTTGGGGCGAATAATAAAACATATCACCTGCACGTGATAAGTCGAGGCAAATTGTATCCTGTAGAATTCAGAAGGAAAGAAAGGTATTTTATCTTAGTTTTATCAGTATTGCCCTTACATAGAGTATACCTATGTATACAGAAGTTAATATAGCCATTTTTTTGCAAAATATGACTTCCCAGTAGCCAATGCTTATATAATGATGTACATACGGTATTGCAAAGAATTTTATTACAAGAGCAGTAAAAGTTTCATATTTAGTCAAGTATTAATCTTGAACGAGAATAATTCATACTATGCAAGCTTAAGTAATTTAAGTTTCTGGAAATATGCATTAAATATATAAATTTTTGAACGATTTTCTTTTTAATGAATAATCATATTCGCCCATTAATGAATATTTTTCATGCACCATTTGTCTATTGTTTGTAAAACAGTTACATATTTTTGATAAAAAAAACGCAACTCATCACATTTGGAAACGGCTACATTATAATGAATTATTGTTGCCTTTAAAGTCTCTATCCTGCCAACAACAACCACATTATACAAAATATGTACACCATTTCTTAACCTACTGGTGTCAACGTATATGTGTAACTTACATATTTTTAGAATTCTAACTATATAGACACAGTATATACGGCTTTAGCCAGCCAAGCTAAGCGTCGAATTGAGTTACCAACTCCTAATTCATTTTACGCATATTCAGTCCTAGATATTTTAAGAATTTGTTAACAAATCTTTACTTTTAACCGGCACATTTACATTATTATATGACCTGAACAACTGGACAGAGTTTTGTAGTGTTAATTTTGCCGTTATGTGGCGGGATGGCTACTTTAACATATTTGGCCAGTATTTGCAGTTCTTACGATTGTGGAGAAAAAAATATACAATCTTCGTTTTATAATCTGACAGTTGTCTGACATATTGTGTTCCTTTACAAAGCTGGAATCTCATTTCTATTTATTTCATGTAATGGGAGTAAACAAACTCTCAGTAAAATATAATAAGAGGTTTCTATGTATGCCAGGACTTCTTCCTCACGCCTACTGGACAAGTTTGAATCTTATACTTGCCAAACAGGGTTTCTTAAATCTCACTCCTTGTGGCAAATATAATGTCATCCTCAAGACATGATACTTATCGAGGTGTTAGAATCATCAACTATGACAATGAGGCTGAGGTTTTATAATCTCCGACTACATAAATTTAACTAACAGCCTGCCAGCAGATGCGCGAGTAAAGCCTGGCCAGCAGTTGTGAGAAAGAAGGTCGATTGTCTAGGTATTGGTTCTCCAGAACTGTTGAACAGTTTATAACAAATGTGAAAACGCATGTTTATATTAACAACCAAAGAAATAAAAGTTCTTAATATTTTCAAGTTGTATTTTGATATTATTTTTACCAAACAAGAGGACAAAACGGGTTTGTAACGCTCTACTTGCTAACATGCCATCAACAACAATGATCAGATGAAAAATAAACATTTTCCAATCAATTAAGAGCCATAACTCTTGTGTTAGGAATCAGAGCTTACACCGATACCAACAATCAGACCAAGCTAGGTAAGGATCGGACAAATACCCATCACATAAGCGCTCTTGGTCAGTAGACTTGTTACAAAAAAACACAAAAAAACAACTACAAACACCTAAGAACTAACCCAACAACAACAACCACCTACTCCAAAAACAACAAAATATGACCAATTATCCAATAACAACACTTAACCATAGCCTAGCAGCAATGCATTCCCTATACACTGTGACCCCACATGGCAGGGCCAACTTTGACCCTAAGACAACCAATTGATCAAACATCGTAGATGACCATTACTCTCTCTACATTTCTAGGCCTTATGTTTTAATCACGGTAATAACACAAATACTGTTGTTCTGTTGTGTATACACTGAAGGCAATGTATCCGTGATTGCAGCCGGCAGCCACCACAGCCACTATCATCATCCTAGATGGCAGCCAGCAGCCATCATCATCCGAAATGGCAGCCAACAACCACCATCATCCGAGATGGCAGCCAGCAACCATCACAGCCACCATCATCATCCGAGATGGAAGCCAGTAGCCACTACAGCCACCATCACCATCCGAGATGGCAGGCAACAGCCACCATCATCATCCGAGATGGCAGGCAGCAGCCACCATCACCATCCGAGATGGCAGCCAGCAGCCACCATCATCATCCGAGATGGCAGCCAGCAGCCACCACAGCCACCATCATCATCCGATATGGGAGGCAGTGGCCCCCACAACCATCATCATCATCCGAGATGGCAGCCAGCAGCCACCATCATCAACCCAGATGGCAGCCAGCAGCCACCATCATCATCTGAGATGGCAGGCATCATCCACCATCACAATCCGAGATGGCAGCCACCATCATCATCAGAGATGGCAGCCAGCAGCCCCCGTCGTCATCCGAGATGGCAGCCAGCAGCCATCCTCATCATCCAAGATGGCAGCCATCACAGCCACCATCATCATCGAGATGGCAGCCAGTAGGCACCACAGCCACTATCATCATCCGATATGGCAGCCACCAGCAGCCACCATCACCATCCGAAATGACAGCCAGCAGCCACCACCATCATCCGAGATGGCAGGCAGCAGCCACCACAGCCACCATCATCATCCGAGATGGCAGCCAGCAGCCAACATCATCATCCGAGATGGCAGCCAGCAGCCACCATCTTCATCCGAGGTGGCAGCCAGCAGCCATCACAGCCACCATCATCCGAGATGGCAGCCAGTAGGCACCACAGCCACCATCATCATCCGAGATGGCAGGCAACAGCCACCACAGCCACCATCATCATCCGATATGGCAACCAGCAGCCATCGCAGCCACCATCATCATCCGAGCGAGATGGCAGCCAGAAAGCACCACAGCCACCATCATCATCATCCGAGATTGCAGGCAACAGCCACCATCACCTTCCGAGATGACTGCCAGCAGCCACCATCACTATCTGAGATGACAGCCAACAGCCACCATCACCATCTGAGATGGCAGCCAGCAGCCATCATCACCATTTTAGATAGCAGTCAATAGCCATCACAGACACATTCAACATCCGAGATGGCAGCCAGCAGCCACCATCATCCAAGATGGCAGCCAGCAGCCACCATCATCATCCGAGAAGGCAGCCAGCAGCCACCATCAACATCAGAGATGGCAGCCAGCAGCCACCATCATCATCGGAGATGGCAGCCAGCAGCCCATCACAGCCATCATCATCATCCGAGATGGCAGCCAATAGGCACCACAGCCACCATCATCATTCGAGATGGTAGCCAGCAACCACCATCATCATCCGAGATGGCATCCAGCAGCCACCATCATCATCCGAGATGGCAGCCAGCAGCCATCACAGCCACTATTATCCGAGATGGCAGCCAGTAGGCACCACAGCCACCATCATCATCCGAGATGGCAGGCAACAGCCACCACAGCCACCATCATCATCCGAGATAGCAACTAGCAGCCATCGCAGGCCCATCATCATCCGAGATGGCAGCCAGCAGCCACCATCATCATCCGAGATGGCAGGTCACAGCCACCACAGCCACCATCATCATACGAGATGGCAACCAGCAGCCATCACAGCCACCATCATCATTTGAGAGAGATGGCAGCCAGTAGACACAACAGCCACCATCATCCGAGATTGTAGGCAACAACCACCATCACCATCCGAGATGACTGCCAGCAGCCACCATCACCATCTGAGATGGCAGCCAGCAGCCACCAAAGACACATTCAACATTCGAGATGGCAGCCAGCAGCCACCATCATTATCCGAGATGTCTGTCAGCGGTCACCATCCTTCTTTAAGATCCCTGCCAGTGGCCACCATCCTTGTAAATTATAAGAAACACCTACGGATCTTCATGACTTTGCACGCAACAGGTGGTCTGGTTGGTCTTAAATGTAATTCAAATTCTTGACAAATACAAGGTTGCCAACAAGGTTGAAAAGGGGGATTATGAAAAGCACCGAAGTTGTGCCTCCCAATGCAGATGTAAGCTTAGGCTTAAATCCAAAAAAGCCCATGTTGCTCACAATTGTAAAGTGCTTCTGCTCTAGGACCTTAGTATAGACAATTTCCTAGAATGCTCAGCGTTACATGTAATTGTACTTAAACGTTCTGCTCTGTCACCCAGTATTTTTTTCAAAAACAGTTTTTAAGATTTTTTTCAAAAACAGTTTTTAAGTAGAGCACTTTTTCATCTGAGAACTCTTGTTTGCTAAAGTAGTTGATACTTACGAAGAAGGTCCAAATGTCGAATAGGAAATGTGGCATTCACAGAACTCAGCCATTCAAAAACATGCATTCACACGAAACAACGATTACATGGACGAATAGAAGTCAAGTGTTCGACACCACTAACAACAGGGGTGCCGGCGACACCACTAACAACAGGGGTGCCGGCGACACCACTAACAACAGGGGTGCCGGCGACACCACTAACAACAGGGGTGCCGGCGACACCACTAACAACAGGGGTGCCGGCGACACCACTAACAACGGGGGTGCCGACATGGAATGCCGGGGTTTTAAACCAGAATCTAGGGTGCAACAACCCTAACTCTTATCCTATTTTATTTCAAATAAACGGGACAGTGTTAATAAGGAAATCCGCGCCAGGCTACATTATGTAACAACCTTGGAAGCATTAGTAGGCAATATAAGTAAAACACAATGATAATCATGTATATATTAATACAAAAAGCGAAAGCATAGAAAACACAAAAATAATCAATGATTAAGCAAAAGCCAGAGCAACAAGACAATAAACCGTTAAGGGTACAATACAGTATTTAAGACAAGCATTAAATCTGTTCATTATTCAGGTATACGTCACTATCTATCTTACGATAATCCCAAACCTTGGGATAGCACATCTAAACAGACGTATTAGTAAGAACAACTGAATTGAATTGGATTTTATAGTCAACCAGCAGCTAAGGTTATATGGCGACCTTCCAGCTTCCATTTGAGAAAAAAGATCCAGACACGGTGCATGATCATAACGATTTTTCACGGATAAAATATACGTTGCCTGAATAAGAACGGATAAGCACCTCGTTTCGGATATAACATGGAGCTGGAAGATGATGAGTGGCTTAAAACGGAGGTAAAACCGGCAACAGAACTGTCAGTTCAGTTCATTTTTACTACCACGGAACACTAGTTTATGCTAGATTTAACTGTATAGCTAAATACAGTAGAAAAAGTATGCCATTTTTGCAAAATAAGCATTTGAAATGGTGCACTTCTGAAAGAAAATCGGTATTGACAAAAACTAACAAACATATTTACATTATTTATATAATTTTGTATGCCTTTGTACGCGAGGATAGATACATTAGCATCCATAGTTGCGATATAAGTAAAACAAGAATTGTTTTACATTTGTATAATGATGAAATGTCAGTTCATTCAGAGGTACGTAATATGTTCAAAGGCGCCTAATTTGCACAAAAACGCGGACAACAAGGTACCTCACTTTTTATCCAGCAGGGCTCCTAATATGTAGCTGATTTTGTCATTGCAATAAAAACGATATCAGCTGAAACAGAACATGAAACAGAACATGGTTAAATTTGTTAATGTATAAACTAAAGTCATTTATAATATATAAGTTAATTATTTTTAATATATTTACGTCTAATACATGTATTATCTGATTCAGAATGTTTGTTTGTTTAACGCCCTTCATCATTTAATACAGGCCTGCCATTTCTCAGGCTTTGAGCCGGTTATTACCTGCTTTTTATGCGTTTACAAGCTTACCCGCATTTTTGTTACTTAATTTAATTTGAGTAACGCTATACAGAAATTTGATGTTTGACTTGTTCTTTTAGTATGTTTTAAAGCCTAGATATTAGTAGTATAGATACTGGGGCTACCAGCGGTTTTTTCCCTCGCGACGGGGTTACAAAGTTACAAAGCAGTTACAAAGCTGTCTTTAGTTACCCAGTAGCAAACGCCAACGGCGATGAGATACTACTACCAAACCCTCACAACTTTATAAACTTTCTGATTACCCTCTCTTGGGTAATAAACTTTAGCAGTACCCCCAGTATCTATACTACTCATCAATGTTGTTTATTATTTCCCTTATACAATTCAACTAGTCCCTCCACTTGCGACAGGCGTCCTACCCGACGATTATAGGCACAATGTCTGGACTTTTATCTGTGTGTTGTGATGATATGTCCACTTGAAGCAGCGAACTCAATGGTTTTTTTATAGTGCTGCCACACTGGAATACCACGCCGTAGTAGACTGATACCCCTCCCACCCAGTCACATTATTCTGACACTCGTCAATCAGTCGTAGTACTACCCATTATTTGCTCGTCAGGCAAGGGTTACAAATGACTACTCCATTTTTAAAGTCTTTGGTATGACGCGGTCAGGGGACTCGAACCCACGACCTCCCGAATACAAGGCAGACGCTATAACCACTACACCACAATGCTTCGGTGATACTATAACTCAATCGTCTATATATACTATACCACCGACTGCAGGACTTTAAAAAGGGTTTTTAAATTTGCAGGAATTCAAATTATTATAGTTAGTAATTCTAATTAGCATTGTGTTGCAATAAAATTTGGTAAACCAGATGCGTTAGTAATAATAGCATTAACATTTGCTTAACTATTTGTAAAAGTTTTTTCAAATATTAATTAAAACACAAATTTGTCTCAAAAAATTAACTCTCCTTAGCGCCATATTGGAAAATCTCTCTTTGACCATTATTGGAAAAATAATAGCAGCACTTCATCGGATATAATTAGCCTGACGCGTAATATTGGAAAAACCATAAAAACACTGCGAATGAGAATTTATTGGGAAAAACCGATATTTTACTGTCGTCTCGATCAAACCGAAACTGCAATATTTTGTATTTATCATGCTTGGCCGTTTCAACCCGATCTCCACGTTATAACCACACACCCGTGAGACTCACAACCCACGCTTGTTAGTGCTTGATGTTTTGAATATCCTTAAATGATACCCAACTATTAAAGCTATTATCATAACCGTGCTATTTGACTAATGCTAATTTCTTTTTATAATCACGCCGTATAACCTTTTCAATTCTAAATAATTTTTGGTCAGCTTTTATCATTTCCATTTGATAAAAGCTTCCATCAATCTTTTGATTGTTTAAGTCTTTTATTTTATACGTCACAGGATTTGTGTTTTGAATTTCATCAACAACAAACATTATTTCAGTCCAATTTGGGGTATACCCTTTTTCAAACATTCTTTTATATTTACTAATTCTAACTATATCTCCAATTTTAAACTTGGGTAATGATTTAGTACTTTTCATCTTTCCATACAAGTTGAAATATACCGTTCCTTTATTCTTTTCATCTCTAGCTTCAATTGGTGTCATTTTAATACTCCGATGTTTTGTATTAGTATACTTATCAACCGTCGCCTGAAGCAAGTCTAAATATGTATTTGTATTGTTAGCTGTAACATATTTCCACATTTTTTCTTTTAATGTCCGGTTAGATCGTTCAATTACTACAGCCTTTCCGAAATTAAAAGTGTGATACATTTTGATATTATTATCATCAAGGAATTGCTTAATCACCTTGTTATAAAATTCCACACCTTGATCAACCCACAACAATTTACACTGTCTTCCTGTACTTATTATCTGTTGGAACGCTTTGGTAATTTCTAAACCAGTTTTATTTGGAACTGGTACAACCCAAGCAAATTTACTAAATACTCAATAACAGTAAGCAAATATTTAGTACCTCTATTATAAGTTGATCTGCTAATTTGTCAGTACATTTCAACGCCTTTTCTCGTTTTTTGACACTCCAAGACCAAGTTTATATTTTGTACTAATAACTGGTTTCACTATCAAATTCTTAGCAATCTTTTCTCCAATAGTTTGAGAGGTGTTGCTTCTTTCATTACTTCTCATGAACAGACTCAATAAAACCGAGTCTGCTGCTTTATTCTCTTAATCGTGTTTGTTGCTCCCAAAGGATCACCTTTATCAGTATTTATTACTAGATTTTAAACCAGCAAGCATGTTTTTATCACACATTGATTTGTTACTAGGATTTTTATCATAACAATAATCATGATCTTTACAAACAGCATCTAATTCATTTACCGGTTTTCTACTGTCAACTGGATTACCAGGACCACAATATTTAAAACCAGGAATTGTTAACCCCATTTTAGGCAACAAAGGAAGCATAGCTTTATGAATATCAATATTTCCACCTTGCGTACTTTTAACAAACTGTGTTTTAGTAACACCACAAGATGCACAAGTTGCTTTTTACATTCTTCTACCATTTTTTGCTAATATGTACTGAGGATTAACATTTTCAGTAACCAACTTTTCTTTAATATATAGAAGAAGCACTTTATTTCAAAATCAGTAAGCCATAGGCCCATGTGATCATACAATATTATACATATACATTTTAACAGACGTAGCAAGATCCGTACATATATGTATTAACAAATATCAGATGCAAAAATAAACACAGTTATACTGTTTACTTCTTTTTAGAGAACACAAACAGAAAAAAAAATAGAGACAAACACATGAACACGTCAGAATTTCCATTTAAAATTTCACGGAGAAGGTGACTAAACATTTATAAATATATCAATGTTATGGTTGATGTATTATACTTAATCGTATCCATGTCATGAACATATAAGCACATACACATAGGTTTCAAATACAATCAAAAAAATGCTCTATTTGCCTTTTCAAGTGTGACAAGACCACCACACACAAATATACATGACTATGTGAAAATAAAATATTACAATATTAAAATAACACAAAACATTACAATTGAGAAGGAGAAAATGAGAAAATGAGACATGGAATTAAAATTACATCAAATCAATTCATTAGCGTTTTCCTCATTTCAAATCCTTTAAAAATGTACACACTTACATTTTTAATTTCTTTTTCATTTTTGCTGTAAAAAAGTTCTTTTAATTTGAACATGCTCTGTCGATTCCAAAAATATTTTTTAATATATATTTTTCGGATTTCATTAAACAGATCGCAATCTAAAATGAAATGAAACTCGTCTTCAAATTGTTGCAAATTATACATATTCTATCTGCTAATGGTATACTTCTAGGTCTATGCCACCTACCAGTCTCTATAGCAAGGCTATGGGACGAGACAATTAACCTGGTCATCGATATTCTAAATTTTGGTACGTTTATGCACATAAAGAAATAATTGAAAATCAAAACTAACTATTTCTTTAAAAAAAATATTGCTCTCGATGAACTTTCTAAACGTTCATGCCAAGACTGTATTTTATTATCATGAAGTCGTTGTTTGATTATACCTAAGAAAAGATTCCCATCTCCGACACTCTGGTATAGCCACACGTAGTAAAAACTCATTGACGATAGTAAATCGCGAACTAGGGTTACCCATGATACTTTGTTTGGTAAATATCAGCATCTGTTTTTAGAACATTATAAATAACTTTGCAATACTTGTTTTCACTGCTGTTTAAAATCTTTAACCAATATTTAATAATTCTATAAAATCTGTTATTGATAAGGCTAAACCTGCCCAGAATACCATACACAAAGTCATCTTGCGTTGTACGTTTTACTTTCAATATACGTTTGCAATAAAGTGTATGTATTCTTTTAATATTGTTTGCACTGTGGAAACCCCACACTTCACAATAATAATTTAAAATGGGCAATATAAGCTTATCAAATAGTTCAAGTCTATGAGACATAGAAATGTCTGTAAAGTTTAGAAGATATTTATTCAGTTTGAATATTGCTTTTTGTGCTTTACCCGCTAACGTTAATTGCGTTTCACTGAAAGAACCGCCTTGGGTAAAAACAATTCCAAGGTAAGTAAGTGCATTCACAATTTCAATTTGTACACCATTGAAAAGAAAATTTAAATCACGTGGTAACAATCCAGCTTTTCTGAAAACAATTATTTCAGTTTTTTTGACATTCACCTTCAACTTCCATCTCTCGCAGTAATCAGATAGAATATCAAGACCTTTTTGAAGACCTTCAGCACTTTCTGCGAAAATAACAATATCATCAGCATATAGCAAGAGGAATAGTTTTGTCATGTATACCTCGATACCTTCAAATTCATTTAAAATAAAATATTCCTCATTTAAGAACATTTGGAAAAGAAAAGGAGATAAACATTCTCCTTGACGCACTCCGAGCATGCATGAAAACTCGTTGCTTAACGTATTATTGTATTTGACTCGTGACTTAATACTATTATACATACTTTTTAACTACATTGAACATTTTACCTCTTACACCCAAATCAATAAAACTACAATACATCTACTTACCACTATTTATCATATGTGTAATAAGTCCATGAAGAACAAATATGTTGTCAGTTGTACTCATACCACTGCGAAAGCCTGCCTGAGCTTCAATATATACATTGTAATTTTCAGCCCAATATTTTAAACGAGTATTATATAGTATCGTAAATAGTTTATCCAACATACTTAATAATGTAATTCCTCTATAATTATCTGTGTCATTAATATAACCATTCTTATGTAATGGGACGATATATTCTTCTAACCAAGACTCAGGAAAAATACTTGTGTTCAATAGAGTGTTAAATAATGTGTATAAATACGGTAATAATTGGTGAGCACCATGTACAAAGTATTCATTTAAAAGAAAATCTGGCCCAGCATTTTTACCATTTTTGAGCTGTCTAATAGCTTTTAATATTTCCTCATTACTTATGACTACCATCAAGTTAACTGAACATAACTTGGAACTCGCCATTTAAAAAACGTTCATTAAAGTACAAAATATCTTCATCGGGTTGGAAAAAAAGATCAGCAGGATTATTGACAGATTTAAAATATTGTTCAAAAGTAGACAACGATATATTTGGACATGCGAAGCCTCTCTTAACATTTTCCAATATAGTTTCGCATTCTTATGCCTGTACTGTATGTTTCCAATTTTTTGGTTTGTTCATTATTATATTCTCTTTTACATCTTTTTAACGTAGATTTATATTCAGAGCGTGATCTAACAAGTAAAACTCTGTTTTAGCCTGACTGACATTGTCTATAACAATTTAAATGAAAACGAATAAATAGTTTTCAGGTCTTCACAACTTTCATTAAACCAGTCATTATGTTGTTTACGCTTACTTGTATCTGTACCATTATTGTGCCTAAGTGTTTTTTTTAAATAAAGGGTTTGTAACACTATTCAATAAATTTGAATAATAAATTCCTGTAAACTAGATTCAATACTATTCATGTCAACACATGAACCCGTAGTTTGAGTTAAATTATTTAATTGCTCAACAAATACATTGCAGTTCAAAGCATCACCATATTCACATCTATGCTCACTATTCCATATATATTTGCAACCTTATGATCAACTTCATCAACAATATTACCATTCAAAACTGCATGTTCATTACTAATGATGTATTCAAAAAAACATTAAATAACACAATGGTCGGGATTTTGGATCATGAAAATCAAAAGTTGTGAAATTATTATAGATTCCGATACAACAACATAATCAACAAGACTACACCCTCTGTGTCCCACAAACGTATATTTTACCTCTACCCGCGTCTTTAATACCGATAAACCCGTTTAATATTCGTAAACCAGTCTGTTTACAGAAATCTAAAAAGGCGTTACCATTGTTATTTATATGGCCTTTATCTTGGGAATATTTCGGACTAAAACTATCTATGGAATATTCATCTGGCAGAATTTCGAAAGATTCGCTGGAGTCAAAACATTACAAAATCTGGCTTATCAGAGGTGCGACTATTAAAGTCCCCCGCCAATGAAATGTTACAAAGACCATTTGTATCATTATGAATGAACGCAACAGAATCGGTTAATCTATCAAAAACATTCTGTTCAATAGTATTAAATCTACTACTCCCCTCGGGCATAACATGACAAAGACCAACAAACAAATCATTTGTTAACGAAAATAATTGACCATCTAGTCTCAGCCACAAAATATCATCTTCACTTTGAAAGAATAACGATTTTTCGTTTACAAAAGTATTTCGAACACATATAATTATACCACCTGCATCACGTTTGCATTTATTTGACTTTAATCTGTGCAACGCAAAACATTCAAAGTTATTAACATTAAACTCCTGTAAATCATTTGACCATGTCTCAGTAAACATAACAACATCATTTTCTTCAAAAATTGAAATAATTTCGGAACATTGCAACTTATTACAATTTTTTTGAAACTAGACTTTGTACATTTAATAAGGCACATTTCAACTGCATCCCCTCCTGTGCATGTTAACCAGTGTCATTTATTGTTCCTTCACGCACGCTTGAGTGTGAACTCAGTGATCGATTGCGAGATACACAGGCCGAACGATTATCCCGCCTGTTACGAGACTGACTGTCTCTTAGCATCGATGACGACGACTGGTCCCGACTATGACGAGCGTTATGGCGAGATGCGTCTCGGGTAATATGCGAGCCATGTTCGGGTCTGGGTGGCTTAGAGGGATTAACCTTAGCCGATGGTGCTGGGAATATAGACCGATTTGTTGAGTTATTATGATTTCCAGCAGCAGACGAAATACGATTATCAGTGTTGTTTGCACTTTTGAGCTCACAGTTTCCACGTAATAAATCGAGGATGTGCTGGTCACGAGCTGATTCACGTTCTACCTGGACGGCCTCCTTTGATATACAGTTATCACTCACGATCATTGGGGAAGAACTATGAGCAGTAGGGCTAACAGGGGTGTCTTCATGAACCGAGTAGCGATTGTTCAGAGTTGTGCTTGGCTGTAGTTGAGTAGATAATAATGGTACATTATCGCCTTCATCAAGTACAGGAAATTCCCATCTGCTTTGTTGCATGATTGTGTTCCAGTCAGGAAATTCGTCCTGTATTACCTGCTATTGCACACAAGTTTGGCCTGATAAACAATACGGACTGACGATTGGGGGTTATCCTTCTTAGTGTCTTTATATAAAGGCCACAAGCGCTTCCGTGCGTCTGCTATCTCCAGTGGAACATCGCGGTCGATAGAGTAGCCAGGACAACTTTTTAAAGTTTTGGCGTTAGAAAGGATCAATTCAACATCATTCGAGTTTATGAAGTTGGCGATGATAGGTCTCTTGAAATGTTGTCCTATTTTGAAGGGGCCCAGTCTGTGTGCACGTGAAATAACTAAATGTTTCGTGTCACGCTGCATTGTGTTAGCCAGGAAGTAAAACAATACGTCCGTGCAGTTCTCCCAACGGGACTCCTTAAAACCACGAAATATCAAATTGTTCCTTCTCCCACGTGCCTCAGTGTCAATGGATTTGTACGCTAATGTTTTGAGAAGGGTTGATTGTTTATTCGTAACAACAGCTATACTGTTGATTTTGCTGCAGGCCAATTTTAATTAGTCATTTAAAGCGGAAACAAGTTCTTGTGTACTAGCTTGTTCGATCTTGAGATTTAATATTTCATCAAATATCACAGACAATTTTGTGTTCGTTGAAGCATTATCAAATGTTTCTAATTGTACAGGAGAAAGAAAATTACCGCTGGTATTGCTGGTGTTGCGCCTCTTCTGTTTACTAAAAACATCAAAATCTTCCGTCTCGGTGTTTTCAACCAAATCAACCTGTGAAAAGTTGGTCGCCATCTTTGTTAACAAGTCCTAGAAATTTTCACTTTTCAAAAGAACACTAAGCAGGTCATTTTTAGCCGGATTGAGAACACCACATCAACGATTATGAACCACTATGCCATAGACCAACCACAGATATCACTTAAGATCCCATTTTAAATCATTAACACACGTTTTCAAAAATAAATCGTTCCGTGATTTGAAAAAGATAGCCTCGCTGTCGCCATCTTGCTACGTCATCTCAATACAGTAACTCATATATACTATGATTAGACTAAACTTTGTTTAGCTTAAACTTTGTTTAGCTTAAACTTTGTTTACAAATTATGATTTTATAATGTTTTCATTTTCTATTGATTTGTATGGTTTTAATATTTTATAAAGAATATCATACATACTATTTCCTTCTTGTAACTTTTTAATGAAGAATAGACAGAAATATCCACACAAGACACTTGTTTAATCTTGGTATTGAATGGTGTTGTATTTTATAATAGGTATGTATGCTAAAACTTCTTTTGGTGGGCTCAGACCAAACGGATCGAAGTAATAATTATCATAGTAACAAGTCCAGTGTGTACCAGGACCAGTATGATCATCAAGATAATATTACCAGATTTTTGTTTATTTTGTTTTATTGGTAATTTATTTTTGCTAAAAACTCCTCTGAAGTCTGAAGTCCTCTGAAGTTTTTAATACCTAGCTGCTTAACCCATTTTATTATATCTAAGTTAGAGATAGGTTCATTTTTAAATTTATTTTTCTTTACAAATGGGATATTTCTATATGGTCTGATTTGTAAGTGCTACTTGTAAACCATTGCCACGATCAACTCTTAGTCCTTTTCCTAATGATGTTGGTCCTTGTTGAAAATCGTTTTGATTTGACGTTAAACATGGCTGCTGCGGCCATCTTTGTTTACATAGAGTTATAAAATGAAAACTTGTAGCGACTACTCCTCTGAAACTACTTGACGGATTTTCATGAAACTTCACAGGAATGTTGCTCTTAATGTCTAATTGATCCTAGCAAAATTTCAGGTCGGCCGGAAATTCAAGATGGCCGCCACGGTTAAAAATAGATTTTCCAAAAACAAGTCTGTAGCGACTACTTCCTGAAATCAAAATCAATCAGTAGAGCTTCAAGGTCATTGACCTCTTGTTTAATACTGATATGTTTAAATTTAACAAAAGAGCTTGCAAAAGGCTTAAAAGGAAAGTTTATTATTTGATGATAACATCGTGTTTACGTGTTTGAGAAAGGGTCAGTGAATTCCTGATTGTTCATTAAACAATATGGTATGCCATCCTACAAATATGCTTCTGATCTCCTATCAGATACCTCTCATTATTACAAGAGTGGGTAACTGTTGAAAGGGGGCCTACATAAGGATTTTCATTGGGATCTAGGGATTTGACTTAAATTGACAAATAAGGATATTTTATATTCTAAAGGGCTTTGACATAATGAATGAGCCTCTTACTTACAGGATATTCATTCTGCACACTAATATGTGCTGTCCTAGGTTACACATCAGGGTTAAAACATTTTATGCCCGACTCCATTCAAAATCTATAGTGAAATGGGAAAGTTTTAAAACTTTAGATTCCTGTACCCTCTTCAAGAGATTGAGACTAAGGTAGTTTTTTTTATCTTTCCAAGGATTTATCAAATCTTTTTCTAAAAAATAAATTATTATATTTAAGAGATTTATTTGTTCAAATGATGTGAGATAAAACGTCTATAAAAGTACTGTTATGCATTGCCTTTCCCCTTCAGTTATTAAAAAGATAAAACCCAGTAGATCTAGTTCTTTTTCAGGAATTTTTCTTGCCTGTTGTTTTTCAAAACAGTTAACACTGACAACTAGAAATCACTTGCAATCACCCACATATGCTAGTAGGAATCACCAACATACGCAACCAATTTGAAAAAAGATACCTTGGGGCGAATAATAAAACATATCACCTGCACGTGATAAGTCGAGGTAAATTGTATCCTGTAGAATTCAAAAGGAAAGAAAGGTATTTTATCTTAGTTTTATCAGTATTGCCCTTACATAGAGTATACCTATGTATACAGAAGTTAATATAGCCATTTTTTTTGCAAAATATGACTTCCCAGTAGCCAATGCTTATATAATGATGTACATACGGTATTGCAAAGAATTTTATTACAAGAGCAGTAAAAGTTTCATATTTAGTCCAGTATTAATATTGAACGAGAATAATTCATACTATGCAAGCTTAAGTACAGTGCTTTGGGGTGGGGTAGGGGGGAGGGGGGGGGGGGGGGGGGTATAGAATCACTTGGGTTAAACGTCTAATTTTAAAACGAAAGGAAAATGTTTATTTAATTTCTGATTTAGATTTACCCTTTTAGTTGTATGATAGCAAAATTTCTAAAATTATTGTCCTGAAACTGTGATTTTTTAATAGCGTTTTTTGCACCAATATTTACATAATTTCATTTTATCCTTAAAAGTGCCAAACTTCAACAAGTTACCTTAATTGATGATTGCATTTTGACTTTTGTCCCTAACATTTGTTAAAACAGCAAATATTTATTTCTGAGTTTATTGTGACAGTATGAATTTTTCGTTTCAAAAACACACTTCATTCAGGTAGTATAGAATCATTTTTTCTGAGAGGTGTTGCACGTAGTGTTATATTTTGCATGGAAAAATATCCCAAATAATTTCACCGTTGAATAAATGTATGCTTATATGATATATCTTCAAGCCTTGAAAGTTTTAAAATAATCTAAAATATATGAGCTGAAAAAATTGAATTTAAACAGGAAATGATTCTTTACTACCAATGATTCTATACACCCCAAAGCACTGTAATTCAAGTTTCTGGAAATATGCATTAAATATATAAATTTTTGAACGATTTTCTTTTTAATGAATAATCATATTCGCCCATTAATGAATATTTTTCATGCACCATTTGTCTATTGTTTGTAAAACAGTTACATATTTTTGATAAAAAAAACGCAACTCATCACATTTGGAAACGGCTACATTATAATGAATTATTGTTGCCTTTAAAGTCCCTATCCTGCCAACAACAACCACATTATACAAAATATGTACACCATTTCTTAACCTACTGATGTCAACGTATATGTGTAACTTACACATTTTTAGAATTCTAACCATAAAGACACAGTATATACGGCTTTAGCCAGCCAAGCTAAGCGTCGAATTGAGTTACCAACTCCTAATTCATTTTACGCATATTCAGTCCTAGATATTTTAAGAATTTGTTAACAAATCTTTACTTTTAACGGGCACATTTACATTATTATATGACCTCAACAACTGGACAGAGTTTTGATAAACGGTTTTGATGTGTTAATTTTGCCGTTATGTGGCGGGATAGCTTCTTTAACATATTTGGCCAGTATTTGCAGTTCTTACGATTGTGGAGAAAAAAATATACAATCTTCGTTTTATAATCTGACAGTTGTCTGACATATTGTGTTCCTTTACAAAGCTGGAATCTCATTTCTATCTATTTCATGTAATGGGAGTAAAACAAACTCTCAGTAAAATATAATAAGAGGTTTCTATGTATGCCAGGACTTCTTCCTCACGCCTACTGGACAAGTTTGAATCTTATACTTGCCAAACAGGGTTTCTTAAATCTCACTCCTTGTGGCAAATATAATGTCATCCTCAAGACATGATACTTATGGAGGTGTTAGAATCATCAACTATGACTATGAGGTTGAGGTTTTATAATCTACGACTACATAAATTTAACTAACAGCCTGCCAGCAGACGCACGAGTAAAGCCTGGCCAGCAGTTGTGAGAAAGAAGGTCGACTGTCTAGGTATTGGTTCTCCAGAACTGTTGAACAGTTTATAACAAATGTGAAAATGCATGTTTATATTATTAACAACCAAAGAAATAAAAGTTCTTAATATTGTCAAGTTGTATTTTGATATTATTTTTACCAAACAAGAGGACAAAACGGGTTTGTAACGCTCTACTTGCTAACATGCCATCAACAACAACAATGATCAGATGAAAAATAAACATTTCCCAATCAATTAAGAGCCATAACTCTTGTGTTAGGAATCAGAGCTTACACCGATACCAACAATCAGACAAAGCTAGGTAAGGATCGGACAAATACCCATCACATAAGCGCTCTTGGTCAGTAGACTTGTTACAAAAAAACACAAAAAAACACAAAAAAACAACTACAAACATCTAAGAACTAACCCAACAACAACAACCACCTACTCCAAAAACAACAAAACATGACCAATAATCCAATAACAACAACACTTAACCATAGCCTAGCAGCAATGCATTTCCTATACATCTCTATGTAAAACTGTGACCCCACATGGCAGGGCCAACTTTGACCCTAAGACAACCAATTGAACAAACATCGTAGATGGCCATTACTCTCTCTACATTTCTAGGCCTTATGTTTTAATCACGGTAATAACACAAATACTGTTGTTCTGTTGTGTATACACTGAAGGCAATGTATCCGTGATTGCAGCCGGCAGCCACCACAGCCACTATCATCATCCTAGATGGCAGCCAGCAGCCACCATCATCATCCGAAATGGCAGCCAACAACCACCATCATCATCCGAGATGGCAGCCAGCAACCATCACAGCCACCACCATCATCCGAGATGGAAGCCAGTAGCCAATACAGCCACCATCACCATCCGAGATGGCAGGCAACAGCCACCATCATCATCCGAGATGGCAGGCAGCAGCCACAATCCCATCCGAGATGACTGCCAGCAGCCACCATCATCATCCGAGATGGAAGCCAGCAGCCACCATCATCATTCGAGATGACTGCCAGCAGCCACCATCATCATCCAAGATGGCAGCCAGGAGCCACCATCGTCATCCGAGATGGCAGCCTGCAGCCACCAGCATCATCCAAGATGGCAGCCAGTAGGCACCACAGCCACCATCATCATCCGATATGACCGGTTTGGTCAGGGGGCAAAGAATAGGGCCACTGCAGATCCCTTTTGAGGGGTAGGCAGAGGGGTAGAATCCCCCCAAATTCATGCTGATTTTATCATGTTTTGTTCATGTTCATTAAAGGTCTTCATCATGATCCCTGGATTGTTTCAGATGCCATCTCGCTCGCATCAAAAGAGAGGTGGCAGAAAAACAATAAACGTGGCTCCAGCGTAAATGGAATTTCTACGATAGAATTTGCAGTTCATGGTGAGAAGGTCCTAGGCCCATTTTCCATGTACATGGATGATGAGCCTGGCATGTTCACGCCTGTTAGGCGCCATATAACCTTATCATGTGTTGGTGCGCCTTAAAACCCAATTCAATTCATCCGATATGGGAGGCAGTGGCCCCCACAACCACCATCATCATCCGAGATGGCAGCCAGCAGCCACCATCATCATCCCAGATGGCAGCCAGCAGCCACCATCATCATCTGAGATGGCAGGCATCCGCTACCATCACCATCCGAGATGGCAGCCACCATCATCATCATCCGAGATGGCAGCCAGCAGCCCCCGTCATCATCCGAGATGGCAGCCAGCAGCCACCATCATCATCCGAGATGGCAGCCAGTAGGCACCACAGCCACCATCATCATCCGATATGGCAGCCACCAGCAGCCACCATCCCCATCCGAGATGGCAGGCAACAGCCACCATCATCATCCGAGATGGCAGGCAGCAGCCACAATCCCATCCGAGATGACTGCCAGCAGCCACCATCATCATCCGAGATGGCAGCCAGCAGCCACCATCATCATTCGAGATGACTGCCAGCAGCCACCATCATCATCCAAGATGGCAGCCAGGAGCCACCATCGTCATCCGAGATGGCAGCCTGCAGCCACCAGCATCATCCAAGATGGCAGCCAGTAGGCACCACAGCCACCATCATCATCCGATATGGGCCCCGTATGGTTCCCGGGGGCCCCCGTTTGGTCAGGGGGCAAAGAATAGGGCCACTGCAGATCCCTTTTGAGGGGTAGGCAGAGGGGTAGAATCCCCCCAAATTCATGCTGATTTTATCATGTTTTGTTCATGTTCATTAAAGGTCTTCATCATGATCCCTGGATTGTTTCAGATGCCATCTCGCTCGCATCAAAAGAGAGGTGGCAGAAAAACAATAAAGGTGACTCCAGCGTAAATGGAATTTCTACGATAGAATTTGCAGCAACTCTGCAGTTCATGGTGAGAAGGTCCTAGGCCCATTTTCCATGTACATGGATGATGATCCTGGCATGTTCACGCCTGTTAGGCGCCATATAACCTTATCATGTGTTGGTGCGCCTTAAAACCCAATTCAATTCATCCGATATGGGAGGCAGTGGCCCCCACAACCACCATCATCATCCGAGATGGCAGCCATCAGCCACCATCATCATCCCAGATGGCAGTCAGCAGCCACCATCATCATCTGAGATGGCAGGCATCCGCTACCATCACCATCCGAGATGGCAGCCACCATCATCATCATCAGAGATGGCAGCCACCATCATCATCAGAGAAGGCAGCCAGCAGCCCCCGTCATCATCCGAGATGGCAGCCAGCAGCCACCATCATCATCCGAGATGGCAGCCATCACAGCCACCATCATCATCCGAGATGGCAGCCAGTAGGCACCACAGCCACCATCATCATCCGATATGGCAGCCACCAGCAGCCACCATCACCATCCGAGATAACAGCCAGCAGCCACCACCATCATCCGAGATGGTAGGCAGCAGCCACCACAGCCACCATCATCATCCGAGATGGCAGCCAGCAGCCATCATCATCATCCAAGATGGCAGCCAGCAGCCACCATCTTCATCCGAGGTGGCAGCCAGCAGCCATCACAGCCACCATCATCCGAGATGGGCAGCCAGTAGGCACCACGGCCACCATCATCATCCGAGATGGCAGGCAACAGCCACCACAGCCACCATCATCATCCGAGATGGCAACCAGCAGCCATCGCAGCCACCATCATCATCCGAGCGTGATGGCAGCCAGAAAGCACCACAGCCACCATCATCATCATCCGAGCGTGATGGCAACAGCCACCATCACCATCTGAGATGGCAGCCAACAGCCACCAACACCATCTGAGATGGCAGCCAGCAGCCACCATCACCATCTGAGATAGCAGTCAACAGCCATCACAGACACATTCAACATCCGAGATGGCAGCCAGCAGCCACCATCATCATCCAAGATGGCAGCCAGCAGCCACCATCATCATCCGAGAAGGCAGCCAGCAGCCAGCATCAACATCAGAGATGGCAGCCAGCAGCCACCATCATCATCCGAGATGGCAGCCAGCAGTCCATCACAGCCACCATCATCATCCGAGATGGCAGCCAATAGGCACCACAGCCACCATCATCATCCGAGATGCACCATCATCATCCGAGATGGCATCCAGCAGCCACCATCATCATCCGAGATGGCAGCCAGCAGCCATCACAGCCACCATTATCCGAGATGGCAGCCAGTAGGCACCACAGCCACCATCAACATCCGAGATGGCAGGCAACAGCCACCACAGCCACCATCATCATCCGAGATAGCAACTAGCAGCCATCGCACGCCCCATCATCATCCGAGATGGCAGCCTGCAGCCACCATCATCATCCGAGATGGCAGGTAACACCCACCACAGCCACCATCATCATACGAGATGGCAACCATCAGCCATCACAGCCACCATCATCATCCGAGAGAGATGGCAGCCAGTAGGCACCACAGTCACCATCATCCGAGATTGTAGGCAACAACCACCATCACCATCAGAGATGACTTCCAGCAGCCACCATCACCATCTGAGATGACAGCCAGCAGCCACCAAAGACACATTCAACATTCGAGATGGCAGCCAGCAGCCACCATCATTTACGGAGATGTCTGTCAGCGGTCACCATCCTTCTTTAAGATCCCTGCCAGTGGCCACCATCCTTGTTAATTATAAGAAACACCTACGGATCTTCATGTAATTCAAATTCTTGACAAATACAAGGTTGCCATCAAGGTTGAAAAAAGGGATTATGAAAAGCACCGAAGTTGTGCCTCCCAATGCAGATGTAAGCTAAGGCTTAAATCCAAAAAAGCCGATGTTGCTCACAATTGTAAAGTGCTTCTGCGCTAGGACCTTAATATAGACAAATTCCTAGAATGCTCAGCGTTACATGTAATTGTACTTAAACGTGTTGCTCTGTCACCCAGTATTTTTTTCAAAAACAGTTTTTAAGTAGAGCACTTTTTTCATCTGAGAACTCTTGTTTGCTAAAGTAGTTATTACTTAAGAAGAAGGACCAAATGTCGAATAGGAAATGTGGCATTCACAGAACTCAGCCATTCAAAAACATGCAAACGAAACAACGATTACGTGGACGAATAGAAGTCAAGTGTTCGACACCACTAACAACAGGGGTGCCGGCGACACCACTAACAACGGGGGTGCCGACATGGAATGCCGGGGTTTTAAACCAGGATCTAGGGTGCAACAACCCTAACTCTTATCCTATTTTATTTCAAATAAACGGGACAGTGTTAATAAGGAAATCCGCGCCAGGCTACATCATGTAACAACCTTGGCAGCATTAGTAGGCAATATAAGTAAAACACAATGATAATCATGTATATATTAATACAAAAAGCGAAAGCATAGAAAGCACAAAAATAATCAATGATTAAGCAAAAGCCAGAGCAACAAGACAATAAACCGTTAAGGGTACAATACAGTATTTAAGACAAGCATTACATCTGTTCATTATTCAGGTATACGTCACTATCTATCTTACGATAATCCCAAACCTTGGGATGGCACATCTAAACAGACGTATTAGTAAGAACAACTGAATTGAATTGGATTTTATAGTCAACCAGCAGCTAACGTTATATGGCGACCTTCCAGCTTCCATTGGAGAAAAAAGATCCAGACACGGTGCATGATCATAACGATTTTTCACGGATAAAATATACATTGCCTGAATAAGAACGGATAAGCACCTCGTTTCGGATATAACATGGAGCTGGAAGATGATGAGTGGCTTAAAACGGAGGGAAAACCGGCAACAGAACTGTCAGTTCAGTTCATTTTTACTACCACGGAACACTAGTTTATGCTAGATTTAACTGTATAGCTAAATACAGTAGAAAAAGTATGCCATTTTTGCAAAATAAGCATTTGAAATGGTGCACTTCTGTACGAAATTCGGTATTGACAAAAACTAACAAACATTTTTACATTATATAATTTTGTATGCCTTTGTACGCGAGGATAGATACATTAGCATCCATAGTTGCGATATAAGTAAAACAAGAATGATGACATGTCAGTTCATTCAGAGGTACGTAATATGTTCAAAGGCACCTAATTTGGCAGCAACAACGCGGACAACAAGGAACCTCCCTTTTTATCCAGCAGGGCTCCTAATATGTAGCTGATTTTGTCATTGCAATAAAAACGATATCAGCTGAAACAGAACATGAAACAGAACATGGTTAAATTTGTTAATGTATTAACTGAAGTCTTTATAATATATTCAAGTTAATATAAGTTAATTATTTTTAATATATTTACGTCTAATACATGTATTATCTGATTCAGAATGTTTGTTTGTTTAACGCCCTTTATCATTTAATACATGCCTGCCATTTCTCAGGCTTTGAGCCGGTAATTACCTGCTTTTTATGCGTTTACAAGCTTACCCGCTTTTTTGTTAATTAATTTAATTTAGAGTTACGCTATACAGGAATTTGATGTTTGACTTGTTCTTTTAGTATGTTTTAAAGCCTAGATATTAGTAGTATAGATACTGGGGGTATCAGCGTTTTTTTCCCTCGCGACGGACTAACAGTAAGCAGTTACAAAGCTGTCTTTAGTTATCCAGTAGCAAACGCCAACGGCGATGATATACTACTAAACCCTCACAACTTTATAAACTTTCTGATTACCCTCTCTTGGGAATAAACTTTACCAGTACCCCCAGTATCTATACTACTCATCAATGTTGTTTATTATTTCCCTTATACAATTCAACTAATAACATTTACAAATCATTAAGCAAAGTCAGACGGAACCGGACAGTAGTCTTCATCATCGCTGTACATATTCATTTCGCTCCGAGGCTAAGGTTGCCTTAGCATGTCACACGGTCGTTTACAATTCATTTTGCTCCGAGGTTGCCTCAGCATTTCATTTTCCTTTTTGGTTACCATGTCACATGACCGTTTATAATATAAACGTTCATTTATAGACCATGCCACATGACAGTTTGCAATTCATTTCACTCCGAGGTTGCCTCAGCATTTCATTACCATGTCACACGACCGTTTATAATATAAACGTTTATTTATAGAGCATGTCACATGAACGTTTATAAAATAAACGTGTGTTCGTAGACCATGTGCTTAGTATCTGTTAACAGGTAACCAACACCCGCATGCACATAACTGATAGATACTATAACGTGTGTGTATTTCTAAGAATTATAGTCCCTCCACCTGCGACAGGCGTCCTACCAGACGATTATAGACACAATGTCTGGACTTTTATCTGTGTGTTGTTGTGTGATTTGATGATATGTCTACTTGAAGCAGCGAACTCAATGGTTTCTTTATAGTGCTGCCACACTGGAATACCACGCCGTAGTAGACATGATATCATACCCACTCCCACTATTCTGACACTGGTCAATCAGTCGTAGTACTACCCATTATTTGCTCGTCAGGCAAGGGTTACAAATGACTACTCCATTTTTAAAGTCTTTGGTATGACGCGGTCAGGGGACTCGAACCCACGAACTCCCGAATGCAAGGCAGACGCTATAACCACTACACCACAATGCTTCGGTGATACTATAACTCAATCGTCTATATATACTATACCACCGACCGCAGGACTTTAAAAAGGGTTTTTAAATTTGCAGGAATTCAAATTATCATAGTTAGTAATTCTAATTAGCATTGTGTTGCAATAAAATTTGGTAAACCAGTTGCATTAGTAATAATAGCATTAACATTTGCTTAAATATTTGTAAAAGTACTTTCAAATATTAATTAAAACATAAATTTGTCTCTAAACATTAACTCTCCTTAGCGCCATATTGGAAAATCTCTCTTTGACCATTATTGGAAAAATAATAGCAGCACTTCATCGGATAAAATTAGCCTGACGCGTAATATTGGAAAAACCATAAAAACATTGCGAATGAGAATTTATTGAGAAAAAACGATATTTTACTGTCGTCTGGATCAAACCGAAACTGCAATATTTTGTATTTATCATGCTTGGCCGTTTCAACCCGATCTCCACGTTATAACCACACACCCGTGAGACTCACAACCCACGCTTGTTAGTGCTTGATGTTTTGAATATCCTTAAATGATACCCAACTATTAAAGCTATTATCATAACCGTGCTATTTGACTAATGCTAATTTCTTTTTATAATCACGCCGTATAACCTTTTCAATTCTAAATACTTCTTGGTCAGCTTTTATCATTTCCATTTGATAAAAGCTTCCATCAATCTTTTGATTGTTTAAGTCTTTTATTTTATACGTCACAGGATTTGTGTTTTGAATTTCATCAACAACAAACATTATTTCAGTCCAATTTGGGGTATACCCTTTTTCAAGCATTCTTTTATATTTACTAATTCTAACTATATCTCCAATTTTAAACTTGGGTAATGATTTAGTACTTTTCATCTTTCCATACAAGTTGAAATATACCGTTCCTTTATTCTTTTCATCTCTAGCTTCAATGGGTGTCATTTTAATACTCCGATGTTTTGTATTAGTATACTTATCAACCGTCGCCTGAAGCAAGTCTAAATATGTATTTGTATTGTTAGCTGTAACATATTTCCACATTTTTTCTTTTAATGTCCGGTTAGATCGTTCAATTACTACAGCCTTTCCGAAATTAAAAGTGTGATACATTTTGATATTATTATCATCAAGGAATTGCTTAATCACCTTGTTATAAAATTCCACACCTTGATCAACCCACAACAATTTACACTGTCTTCCTGTACTTATTATCTGTTGGAACGCTTAGGTAATTTCTAAACCAGTTTTATTTGGAACTGGTACAACCCAAGCAAATTTACTAAATACTCAATAACAGTAAACAAATATTTAGTACCTCTATTATAAGTTAATCTGCTAATTTGTCAGTACATTTCAACGCCTTTTCTCGTTTTTTGACACTCCAAGACCAAGTTTATATTTTGTACTAATAACTGGTTTCACTATCAAATTCTTAGCAATCTTTTCTCCAATAGTTTGAGAGGTGTTGCTTCTTTCATTACTTCTCATGAACAGACTCAATAAAATCGAGTCTGCTGCTTTATTCTCTTAATCGTGTTTGTTGCTCGCAAAGGATCACATTTATCAGTATTTATTACTAGATTTTAAACCAGCAAGCATGTTTTAATCGCACATTGATTTATTACTAGGATTTTTATCATAACAATAATCATGATCTTTACAAACAGCATCTAATTCATTTACCGGTTCTCCACTGTCAAGTGGATTACCAGGACCACAATATTTATAACCAGGAATTGTTAACCCCTTTTTAGGCAACAGAGGAAGCATAGCTTTATGAATATCAATATTTCCACCTTGCGTACTTTTAACAAACTGTGTTTTAGTAACACCACAAGATGCACAAGTTGCTTTTAACATTCTTCTACCATTTTTTGCTAATATGTACTGAGGATTAACATTTTCAGTAACCAACTTTTCTTTAATACATAGAAGAAGGACTTTATTTCAAAATCAGTAAGCCATAGGCCCATGTGATCATACAATATTATACATATACATTTTGACAGACGTAGCAAGATCCGTACATATATGTATTAACAAATATCAGATGCAAAAATAAACACAGTTATACTGTTTACTTCTTTTTAGAGAACACAAACAGAAAACAAAAATAGAGACAAACACACGAACACGTCAGAATTTCCATTTAAAATTTCACGGAGAAGGTGACTAAACATATATAAATATATCAATGTTATGGTTGATGTATTATACTTAATCGTATCCATGTCATGAACATATAAGCACATACACATACGTTTCAAACACAATCAAAAAAATGCTCTATTTGCCTTTTCAAGTGTGCCAAAACCACCACACACAAATAAACATGACTATGTGAAAATAAAATATTACAATATTACAATATTAAAATAACACAAAACATTACAATTGAGAAGGAGAAAATGAGAAAATGAGACATGGAATTAAAATTACATCAAATCAATTCATTAGCGTTTTCCTCATTTCAAATCCTTTAAAAATTAAAAATATACACACTTACATTTTTAATATCTTTTTCATTGTTGCTGTAAAAAAGTTCTTTTAATTTGAACATGCTCTTTCGATTCCAAAAATATTTTTTAATATATATTTTTCGGATGTCATTAAACAGATCGCAATCTAAAATGAAATGAAACTCGTCTTCAAATTGTTGCAAATTATACATATACTATCTGCTAATGGTATACTTCTAGGTCTATGCCACCTACAGTCTCTATAGCAAGGCTATGGGACGAGACAATTAACCTGGTCATCGATATTCTAAATTTTGGTATGTTTATGCACATAAAGAAATAATTGAAAATCAAAACTATTTCTTTAAAAAAATATTGCTCTCGATGAACTTTCTAAACGTTCATGCCAAGACTGTATTTTATTATCATAAGTCGTTGTTTAATTATAACTAAGAAAAGATTCCCATCTCCGACACTCTGGTTTAGCCACACGTAGTAAAAACTCATTGACGATAGTAAATCGCGAACTAGGGTTACCCATGATACTTTGTTTGGTAAATATCAGCATCTGTTTTTAGAACATTATAAATAACTTTGCAATACTTGTTTTCACTGCTGTTTAAAATCTTTAACCAATATTTAATAATTCTATAAAATCTGTTATTGATAAGGCTAAACCTGCCCAGAATACCATACACAAAGTCATTTTGCGTTGTACGTTTTACTTTCAATATACGTTTCCAATAAAGTGTATGTATTATTTCAATATTGTTTGCACTGTGGAAACCCCACACTTCACAAGAATAATTTAAAATGGGCAATATAAGCTTATCAAATAGTTCAAGTCTATGAGACATAGAAATGTCGTAAAGTTTAGAAGATATTTATTCAGTTTGAATATTGCTTTTTGTGCTTTACCCGCTAACGTTAATTGCGTTTCACTGAAAGAACCGCCTTGGGTAAAAACAATTCCAAGGTAAGTAAGTGCATTCACAATTTCAATTTGTACACCATTGAAAAGAAAATTTAAATCACGTGGTAACAATCCAGCTTTTCTGAAAACAATTATTTCAGTTTCTTTGACATTCACCTTCAACTTCCATCTCTCGCAGTAATCAGAACATCAAGACCTTTTTGAAGACCTTCAGCGCTTTCTGCGAAAATAACAATATCATCAGCATATAGCAAGAGGAATAGTTTTGTCATGTATACCTCGATACCTTCAAATTCATTTAAAATAAAATATTCCTCAATATCATTTAAGAACATTGGGAAAAGAAAAGGAGATAGTTATTCTCCTTGACGCACTCCGAGCATGCATGAAAACTCGTTGCTTAACGTATTATTGTATTTGACTCGTGACTTAATACTATTATACATACTTTTAACTACATTGAACATTTTACCTCTTACACCCAATTGTATTAATTTATACCACATACTGTTTCTGTCTATATAATCAAAAGCTTTACTAAAATCAATAAAACTACAATACATCTGCTTATCACTATTTATCATATGTGTAATAAGTCCATGAAGAACAAATATGTTGTCAGTTGTACTCATTCCACTTCGAAAGCCTGCCTGAGCTTCAATATATACATTGTAATTTTCAGCCCAATGTCTTAAACGAGTATTTAATAGTCTCGTAAATAGTTTATCCAACATACTTAATAATGTAATTCCTCTATACTTATCTGTGTCATTAATAGAACCGTTCTTATGTAATGGGACGATATATTCTTCTGACCAAGACTCAGGAAAAATACTTGTGTTCAATAGAGTGTTAAATAATGTGTATAAATACGGTAATAATTGGTGAGCACCATGTACAAAGTATTCATTTAAAAGAAAATCTGGCCCAGCATTTTTACCATTTTTGAGCTGTCTAATAGCTTTTAATATTTCCTCATTACTTATAACTACCATCAAGTTAACTGAACATAACTTGGAACTCGCCATTTAAAAAACGTTCATTAAAGTACAAAACATCTTCATCGGGTTGGAAAAAAGGATCAGCAGGATTACTGACAGATTTAAAATATTGTTCAAAAGCAGACAACGATATATTTGGACATTTTACATGCGAAGCCTCTCTTAACATTTTCCAATATAGTTTCGCATTCTTATGCCTGTATGTTTCCAATTTTTGGGTTTGTTCATTATTATATTCTCTTTTACATCTTTTTAACATAGATTTATATTCAGAGCGTGATCTAACAAGTAAAACTCTGTTTTAGCCTGACTGACATTGTCTATAACAATTTAAATGAAAACGAAAAATAGTTTTCAGGTCTTCACAACTTTCATTAAACCAGTCATTATGTTGTTTACGCTTACTTGTATCTGTACCATTATTGTGCCTAAGTGTTTTTTTTAAATAAAGGGTTTGTAACACTATTCAATAAATTTGAATAATAAATTCCTGTAAACTAGATTCCATACCATTCATGTCAACACATGAACCCGTAGTTAAATTATTTAATTGCTCAATAAATACATTGCAGTTCAAAGCATCACCATATTCACATCTATGCTCACTATTACATATATATTTGCAACCTTATGATCAACTTCATCAACAATATTACCATTCAAAACTGCATGTTCATTACTAATGATGTATTCAAAAAAACATTAAATAACACAATGGTCGGATCACAGGCACCCGGCACAGAGCTAGGATAGTAAAAGATGGATTTGAGTGGTTAAAATATTAATTAATTGAGTTCTGGACCCCCAAAAAATGGTTATATATATGTATATATATTATATTCTTAAAGGTATGGAACTCCTAAAATGGCCAAAACCACCAACAGTTCTTTACTAATTGTTATTTCTCGTTACGTAAGATAGCCTGGGCAGCATAACCTGCTCATGTCACAAGTAGAATTATACATATAACCAATAAAACATAAACTGTCATTCAATCTCTCATACTTTTTTCGTACCAGAGAATCAAATATGCCAACTTGAGCGAATTTGAGTTCAATGACAAGAAGATGGCACGGCTCTTACTAGATATAATCTATAGGTCGAACATGGTGGCATGCGTTAAAAACGACTAAAACATAATGGGATAATTAACTCGAACGGATACCTGAAGCGCCGAAACTGAAAGTTGTCGTGGAAGCTGTGAATTTCGACAATTTCACGAGAGAGTTTTGTTTTCATCACATTCGGCCATCTTGTTGCTGTTGTTGTTGTTATTGATAATATATTCTGCCTTCATAGGCACACCCAGTTTTCACTGGTAGAGTTCACAGCCACAACCAGATATATATGTATATACGAAACCCTCACCATAACAAATGTTTGTCAATTTCGTAAAAGCTTTAAACAACTTAGTAGAGTTTCCCCAGTTTGAATGTGCCGTCATGTCCTACTTATATATTTATGTTTAGATCCAAGCTCTAATCTAATATATCTAGAGCATAACATAATCGTCTGCTATGAAAGAGTAGGATTTCTACACAGGAATTCACTAGTAGAATGTCTACTGACTGTATTATTCACAATCACACAAAAGCACACTGCAGTCCACTAGAAGCTGAAGCAAGCTATAATTTGCGGCACACGGATATATATGTAGCAGAGTATCTAACACATGGATGTAGTCTGTTAGTATAGGTTTTCTGACATCGTTTAGCTCATTGCACTCGAGCAAGAAGTGATGGAGACTCTCATCAGACTCGTGACAGAGTAGACACTCCGGATTGACTTCGGTTTGGTTTTATTTGGCCCTGTTTGTCTGCAGTATGTATGTTCCAGTGAGTAACTTCACTTCTATCGGTATACGATTTATATCTCTCAAACTAAGCTATATGTACCGGTACAATTAAGGGATGGCATTTCCCTGGATTAAAATGTTTTGAGAAATAATTCAGCGAAGAGTAAAGTTCAGACTGTGAAATAATTATTTCCTTCCATCTCTGGTTAATTGCTTTATTTATAAGCCTTTTCCACACTAATTTCTCGATTGGTGCTGATATTAGTTCTTCAGGGGTTGGCAATTCATATAAGGTTAGAATCTTCTTCATCGATATTTATAGGTTATTAGATTTGTATTGGGATATATGTACGAGTTCTTCAGCGTTACTTACTTACTGTAACTTAGATAATAACAGAAAAAACATAGTTAGAGACAAAAGAAAATATTGGAAAAATACCTCTATTGCAAAACTCACTCAAATTTTGAAAAATATAAAACTGCTAGGAACAAAGCTAGATATGCATTACAACTAGCGAAATATAATTATGAAAAAGACCTTGCAACTCGGATAAATAGTGACAATAAATTATTTTGGAAATATGTAAGGTAAAAAAACAAAAACAAAACTACAATAGGACAACTAATTGACCAAAATGGAAACATAGTCTTAGATGACCAAGAGAGAGCAATTTTTTTTAATTAATACTTTGCCAGTTTCTTCAAACACAATGAACTAAATGACAACCCAGCTTTCCTCAAAGAAATGTTAACTCCATGCTTGACAACATTATCATAACCGAGAACGATGTTCTGCTAGCAATAAAGGAATTAAAACCAAATAAATCAGCTGGCCCAGATGGAATACACCCCAAAGTGATAGTCCAATGTAAAAATGAATTAACAAAGCCGTTAACAAAAAATTTCAACAAATCATTAGATGAATCAATAGTACCAAGTTCCTGGAAAATAGCAAATATAACACCAATTTTTAAATCAGGAAATAAACAATCTCCAGAAAACTATAGACCAATAAGCTTATGCCCTATTGTCTCTTATATAATGCAAAAAATTATCAAAAAGAATATTATAGATCATATGCAAAGTAACAATTTATTTTCAATACACCAGTTTGGATTTATGATGGGCAAATCCTGTCCTCTTCAATTATTACAAGTACTGGAAGATTGGTCTGATGCACTTGATAGTGGCCAAGAGCTTGATGTAATATTCTATGACTTCAGGAGAGCATTTGATACATTACTACATAACAAGCTGCTAACTAAATTAGAAGGTTATGGCATTGTGGGGAAGGTTTTGGAATGGGTGAAAGACTTCCTAAGGGACAGATCTCAAACGGTGGTTATAAATGGAAAACACTCAACATCTGAACAAATATACAGCGGGGTACCTCAGGGTAGTGTGTTAGGTACTACCCTTTTCCTTGTCTTCATAAATGATCTCCCCGCAGTAGACACTCTCGACCGATAAACAACCAGAAGGCTTCTGGAGGCCCATCTCTTCGGTTGTTTATCGGGCGAGAGTGTCTACTGCGCAGGCTTGGGAAACAACTAGCATCAAATTGTATTTGATTATTATGCCAATGTTTGTTTAGTCTGCTCTTAAAGGCATTTACACTCGGTGCTTGGACAACACTTTCTGGTAGGGAATTCCCGTCTTCCACTACCCTAATGGTAAAGGAATTTTTTCTTCGTTCTGTTTTGGCTTGTTTTTTGAAAGGTTTTAGGGTATTCCCTCTCGTTCTGGTATATGTTGCTAAAGGGAAAAAGGTTTGGATTAATGATATATCGAATCCTCTAAGGATCTTAAAGACCTGCAGCATGTCTGTACGTAACCTCCGGTATTGAAGTGTAGGAATACCTAAGGATCTTAGACGTTCATTATTTTCTAGGTTGTTTAAAGACGATAACATTTTTGTTGCCCTACGCTGAACATTTTCTATAGCGATTTGGTGCTTTTTTAAGCACGGGGACCAAACTGTACTGGCATATTCTAAATGGGGTCTTACTAAAGCTTTGAATAGTGTCAAAAATATATTCTTGTCTAGATACGTAAAGGTTCTCATAATTATTCCTGGATTTCTATTCGCTAAGGCTAAATGATATGAGTGTTGAAGGTGAGATTACTGTCAATTATCACCCCCAGATCCTTCTCCTCTGAAACATTTATAATCAAGTTCCTACGATTCTCCTGTCTTTCATAAAATAGTTATCAGTAGCCATTGATTTGCAAGTATGCATTCTTTTACATTTTTTTGAATTAAATTCTAAATCCCAAGTTTTGGACCAGTCGCAAAAATTGTCAGTAGTTCTCTGTAATTTATCTACGTCTTCTTGGGAATTTATAACTGAATATGTTTTGGTATCATCTGCAAATAGCTTGACTACTGTTTCCGCTACCTCGGGGAGATCATTTATGAAGACAAGGAAAAGGGTAGGACCTAACACACTACCCTGAGGTACCACATTGTATACTTGTTCAGATGTTGAGTGTTTTCCATTTATAACCACCGTTTGAGATCTGTCCCTTAGGAAGTCTTTCACCCATTCCAAAACCTTTCCCACAATGCCATAACCTTCTAATTTAACAATATTGCGCGACTTTAGGAGCGTAATATGTATACGCTGAAGAACGAGTACATAGTTCATCCACAGACCTAAATTAATAACATGTCTGTGTTGTGTGATATATCCCAATACAAATCTAATAACCTTTTTATTGCATACGTTTTTTTAATATAACAACGAATAATAAGAACAAGACAGTAGGTTTTAACATTTAATTTTCATCAATTTTTTTATTTGAATCAAACATATTGTCGTTAGATCGTGGGAATTTTGACATGAACAGAAAAGTGCACCAATCACGAACGAATATACATTACACACCCAATATGACTTTACTGCACGTCAATATGAGCGAATATTGACGTTTCCTGTTACATTGCAAGTAAACGGAGCTTGTAAATGCGTATGCAATAAAAAAAACCAGCTATGGCTATTTAATGATTTGTTTTCCAGTTGTTTCTTTGCAACTCTGAGTTCAATAGAAGTTTCTGGTAGTCTTGTGATGTTGCCATATAATGAAAGAACTTTCTTATGGATAACAGCTTCCATGGGTAGTAGGCCTGACAGCATGTAGATAGCTGGATCTGCTGTTGGACTCGGAGTTGGTAGTGATAATATTTGTTTAATAATCTTTTTTATATTCAGTTTCAATTGTTATTAATGCTTTCCCTGTACGAATAATGATTTCAAGTCCATATGTGAGCACAGGCAGTATATATGTTTGCAGTAGCGACAAAGATGTCTCTGGATCTAACCGTTTTCTCCATGTAGACCTGATCCCATCAGACTGTACAGTGTATGTTTAGATGTTTATATATTATCCTCAACTGCTAGTTGCTCTTGATTTGTTGTAGCTCTCTAATAAGTTGTTTAAAGCTTTTACATAAAATACCACTGACTTGACAAACATTTGTTATGGTGAGGGTTTCGTATATACATAGCTGTGAACTCTACCAGTGAAAACTGGGTGTGCCTATGAAGGCAGAATATATTATCAAGAACAACAACAACAACAACAACAAGATGGCCGAATGTGATGAAAACAAAACTCTCTCGTGAAATTGTCGAAATTCACAGCTTCCACGACAACTTTCAGTTTCGGCGCTTCAGGTATCCGTTCGAGTTAATTATCCCATTATGTTTTAGTCGTTTTTAACGCATGCCACCATGTTAGACCTATAGATTATATCTAGTAAGAGCCGTGCCATCTTCTTGTCATTGAACTCAAATTCGCTCAAGTTGGCATATTTGATTCTCTGGTACGAAAAATGTATGAGAGATTGAATGACAGTTTATGTTTTATTGGTTATATGTATAATTCTACTTGTGACATGAGCAGGTTATGCTGCCCAGGCTATCTTACGTAACGAGAAATAACAATTAGTATAGAACTGTTGGTGGTTTTGGCCATTTTAGGAGTTCCATACCTTTAAGAATATAATATATATACATATATATAACCATTTTTTGGGGGTCCAGAACTCAATTAATTAATATTTTAACCACTCAAATCCATCTTTTACTATCCTAGCTCTGTGCCGGGTGCCTGTGGGTCGGATAAAGTATTGGGATCATGAAAATCAAAAGTTGTGAAATTATTATAGATTCCGATACAACAACATAATCAACAAGACTACACCCTCTGTGTCCCACAAACGTATATTTTACCTATACCCGCGTCTTTACCGATACGCCCGTTTAATATTCGTAAACCAGTCTGTTTACAGAAATCTAAAAAGGCATTACCATTGTTATTTATATGGCCTTTATCTTGGGAATATTTCGGACTAAAACTATGATTCGCTGGAGTCAAAACATTACAAAATCCGGCTTATCAGAGGTGCGACTATTAAAGTCCCCCGCCAATAAAATGTTACAAAGACCATTTGTATCATTATGAATAAACGCAACAGAATCGGTTAATCTATCAAAAACATTCTGTTCAATAGTATTAAATCTACTACTCCCCTCGGGCATAACATAACAAAGACCAACAAACAAATCATTTGTTAACGAAAATAATTGACCATCTAGTCTCAGCCACAAAATATCAACTTCACTTTGAAAGAATAACGATTTTTCGTTTACAAACGTATTTCGAACATATATAATTATACCACCTGAATCACGTTTGCATTTATTTGACTTTAATCTGTGCAACGCAAAACATTCAAAGTTATTAACATTAAACTCCTGTAAATCATTTGACCATGTCTCAGTTAACATAACAACATCATTTTCTTCAAAAATTGAAATAATTTCTGAACATTGCAACTTATTACAATTTTTTTTAAACTAGACTTTGTACATTTAATAAGGCACATTTCAATTGCATCCTCTACTGTGCATGTTAACCAGTGTCATTTATTGTTCCTTCACGCACGCTTGAGTGTGAACTCAGTGATCGATTGCGAGATACATAGGCCGAACGATTATCCCGCCTGTTACGAGACTGACTGTCTCTTAGCATCGATGACGACGACTGGTCCCGACTATGACGAGCGTTATGGCGAGATGCGTCTCGGGTAATATGCGAGCCATGTTCGGGTCTGGGTGGCTTAGAGGGATTAACCTTAGCCGATGGTGCTGGGAATATAGACCGATTTGTTGAGTTATTATGATTTCCAGCATCAGACGAAATACGATTATCAGTGTTGTTTGCACTTTTGAGCTCACAGTTTCCACGTAATAAATCGAGGATGGACTCGTTTTATAAAGTGCTGGTCACGAGCTGATTCACGTTCTACCTGGACGGCCTCCTTTGATATACAGTTATCACTCACGATCATTGGGGAAGAACTATGAGCAGTAGGGCTAACAGGGGTGTCTTCATGAACCGAGTAGCGATTGTTCAGAGTTGTGCTTGGCTGTAGTCGAGTAGATAATAATGGTACATTAACGCCTTCATCAAGTACAGGAAATTCTACCCATCTGCTATGTTGCATGATTGTGTTCCAGTCAGGAAATTCGTCCTGTATTACCTGCTATTGCACACAAGTTTGGCCTGATAAACAATACGGACTGACGATTGGGGGTTATCCTTCTTAGTGTCTTTATATAAAGGCCACAAGCGCTTCCGTGCGTCTGCTATCTCCAGTGGAACATCGCGGTCGATAGAGTAGCCAGGACAACTTTTTAAAGTTTTGGCGTTAGAAAGGATCAACTCAACATCATTCGAGTTTATGAAGTTGGCGATGATAGGTCTCTTGAAATGTTGTCCTATTTTGAAGGGGCCCAGTATGTGTGCACGTGAAATAACTAAATGTTTCGTGTCACGCTGCATTGTGTTAGCCAGGAAGTGAAACAATACGTCCGTGCAGTTCTCCCAACGGGACTCCTTAAAATCACGAAATATCAAATTGTTCATTCTCCCACGTGCCTCAGTGTCAATGGATTTGTACGCTAATATTTTGAGAAGGGTTGATTGTTTATTCGTAACAACAGCTATACTGTTGATTTTGCTGCAGGCCAATTTTAACTAGTCATTTAAAGCGGAAACAAGTTCTTGTGTACTAGCTTGTTCGATCTTGAGATTTAATATTTCATCAAATATCACAGACAATTTTGTGTTCGTGGAAGCATTATCAAATGTTTCTAATTGTACAGGAGAAAGAAAATTACCGCTGGTATTGCTGGTGTTGCGCCTCTTCTGTTTACTAAAAAAATCAAAATCTCCCGTCTCGGTGTTTTCAACCAAATCAACCTGTGAAAAGTTGGTCGCCATCTTTGTTAACAAGTCCTAGAATTTTTCACTTTTCAAAAGAACACTAAGCAGGTCATTTTTAGCCGGACTGAGAACACCATATGAACGATTATGAACCACTATGCGATAGACCAACCACAGATATCACTTAAGATCCCATTTTAAATCATTAACACACGTTTTTAAAAATAAATCGTTCCGTGATTTGAAAAAGATAGCCTCGCTGTCGCCATCTTGCTACGTCATCTCAATACAGTAACTCATATATACTATGATTAGACTAAACTTTGTTTAGCTTAAACTTTGTTTAGCTTAAACTTTGTTTACAAATTATGATTTTATAATGTTTTCATTTTCTATTGATTTGTATGGTTTTAATATTTTATAAAGAATATCATACATACTATTGCCTTCTTGTAACTTTTTAATGAAGAAAAGACAGAATTATCCACACAAGACACTTGTTTTATCTTGGTATTGAATGGTGTTGTATTTTATAATAGGTATGTACGCTAAAACTTCTTTTGGTGGGCTCAGACCAAACGGATCGAAGTAATAATTATCATAGTAACAAGTCCAGTGTGTACCAGGTCCAGTATGATCATTAAGATAATAATACCAGATTTTTGTTTATTTTGTTTTATTGGTAATTTGTTTTTGCTAAAAACTCCTCTGAAGTTTTTAATACCTAGCTGCTTAACCCATTTCATTATATCTAAGTTAGAGATAGGTTCATTTTTAAATTTATTTTTCTTTACAAATGGGATATTTCTATATGGTCTAATTTGTGAGTGCTACTTGTTAACCATTGCCACGATCAACTCTTAGTCCTTTTCCTTTTCTACCTACTTGTAAACTTTTTCCAGTTAAACCACTAATAAGAGATCCGATCAATGAAATTCCTAATGCTGCACGAAGTCCAAGAAAAACCCCGTCTTGCTGTTGTTCCTTTGTTAGTTTATTAGGGCAACAACCTTCAGATTGTATTATCTTTTTTATTTGTGGTAGTGTTAACGTATTAGAGTCAAGTAGTGCTTGTTTTTTATCACTAGGCACATTCCTTTTCCAAATAGTTTGTCAATTCCAGTACTTGCCAGACCACTAAGTGCTCCTGTTACTAAAGGTCCTAATATCCTCGGAGCAAATCTAGCAACTGTTGGTAATATTGTTTTAGTTAACAAACCAGCTAATGCACCTAAAAAACCTCCATTTTTTCACTGAGATTTTATTTGTGATTTTGATATATTTATGTCTAATCCCCGTCCTCCAGATTTAGCTTTGTTAATATTTTTAATTTTAGTAGCTTCAGTAGCAAAGGAAAGTCTCCAGTTAGTTGGTTATTTTTTAACCTGAGTGTTAACTCACTTTTGTTTTCATATGCTTTTGCTAAACTTCTCTTTTGCCCCTCTGTCAAATCTATCGAATGCTTTACGTAAGTCATATATACTATAAGTTAGATTAAGTAATAACTAGTTCATTTCCAATGGCATCAATAACAACATTTTCCTCGTATAATACTAAAGCATAAACTGTATATCTAGCGGTAGGAACGGTGTTTAGTTTATATCTCAAACTTAGTTGTTTTGGATCAACACTGACTTCATTACCAGTGTAACTTAAATCGAAATATATCATTCCGAAGAGAGTTTTAAAATTACTCGCATTGAGTAAAGTTCCAGTGTTCTTATCATTTTGTTTGTAAGAATAATTAATAACGTCTCTAAATATTCTTATGATATTAGCATAACTGTATTCGGTTTCTGGATAATAAACTCCATTTCCAACTTCCAATCTAGCTGATTGTAAATAACAATTAGCATTATCAGCATTTAGTTTAAAAGTATCCAAAAGATGAGGATTTCGTGTTTGAGAAGAACACTTGTCTGACCTTTGCAGATAAACAAAAGCATGGTTTGGACTTTTGACTCAAGCCGTTATTCTAAATACAGATTCTGTTAGTTGAGTACTTCCGCTTTCTTGTATCATTTCACGAAGGTAAGTCCATCTTGTTGTTGTCATGTGATTTGACATTACGTAACTTAAACCATCTGAATTAAATATCATTCTAGGTATCCACAAAACTAATTTATTAATAACTACTCGACCATCATCACCACTTGATTTGAAAATTAACACATTATCATCTGTTATGATTAAAGCATGACGAGCAGTAAATCCCAGGTTATAACCAGCTTGATCATCTTGAGATTCTGCAAAATCGTATTGTCTAAATAAAAGTATTCGTTTGTTCCGGTTGTCTTTGCATAATCGTCAGAAATTTCAAGCAAGCGTTTGACATTAACAAATCTGTGAAGATTATTTCCATCGTAAACTATTTTTCCATTTTGCTTTACTTGCATTTGATCAATCAGTGAAGCTGCATCGTTAATTAAAGCAATTCTGCCGGCGTCTGTGAAAGTGGCTCCATCAGCAAGTTTGTTTACTTGAAAACTGACTTCACAATATGCATTATACCAATCAAAGTAAGAACTTCTATCATTTACTGTAAACTGATAACCAATTTTCATTTGCCTGGTAGCATTTCCTGGTTGTGTTATAGGAGTATCTAACTGAATAGGTACATGTTCATATCTAGTATTATATTTGATCACTTCGAAACGTCTATGTATATTAGTAATTAGATTATTTTTATTTAATCAATCGTTTAATTCTCGCATGAATATTTTTGGTTCCTCTTCCGAATAGTAATCTGTTAATTTTTGCATTTACATCTTCTTCAGTTTCAGCTACAACTTCTTTTTAGTTATCAGCCTTTGTAAGTTCTTTTAAAATTATCTCACCTTTTGGTTTAGGTTTTATAACTGAAACTAACTTATCAGCAGCCATTTTTCCTACTTCATCTCCAAGTTTTTTAGAAAAAATTTCTATGATTTGTTTACCAGCTGTTTCTAATGCCTTCTTACCTGCTGTTTTTACAGACTCACTAAATATTTTTGTTCAACTTTTGAACAAATGTCAAATATACCAGCCCCGGTTAATGTCTACTTCAGTATATGTTCCCGTGCTAGTGTCGTGAACATTTTTTAATCGTGTCATATAAATAAAGATAAAAAATATCGGACAGGGAAAGCAGCATACAAGGACGACAGTCAACCAAAAACACAAAAACAAACATGCAAACAGACAAACGAGAAGGCAAAAGTAATAAAAACTGCAAACGACATCACAAACACAAAAGGAATTCTCTAACAAAAAAGTCCACATCCAGAGAAACTAACTAAAGATACACATACAAAATAATAAACATCTCAGGATGTATCCAGAATCGTACTGAACAACCATAGTAGTTGCAGCTAAAGAGAAAACCAGTCTAGGGTACGACCAGAAAACCCGAGGGACGAAAGCTCATGCACCCTTAGTTGGGGTTTCAGTAGGTACAATCATAGAGTCCCAAGAGGTAGTCCAGTCATCGCACAAGTGAAAAGTGAAGCGTAATGACTGACTGTAGAGGGGTTAATCGCTAAACATGCAGTGCGCTGTAAAACCAAAGGTTATATCCTTTTCTGACGAACTTCCTGATTAAATTTGTAAAGCGGTCAGGAAACCCGTCAGACCCCTTTAACTTTCGAAGTTTATAGACCATATCTCCATAAAATGATGGTTGTGATATGCCTAGTCGCAGAAATGTCTTAAGGTTGGTGTTGTACTTTTCCAGCAGGCCCTCGTTACGGCGGTAGAATTTAGAGAAAGGTCTACGTAGTTTGTGATAACGAAAACCCTGCTGAAGAAGTTTACTTGTAATAACTTGATTTTCAAGTCTATGACATCATTACACGCTCTAGCAAATCGAATGAGCTGGGAGATATACACCCCGTATGAGGTAGCACGAGGTACATCTCCATCCAGGTGTGGATAGTTAACGATGTTAAAATTGAAATCATCTCTCTTATCATAGATGTTAGTATGAATACAATCATTTGAAATCGAGAGATGAAGGTCGAGAAATGCTGCTACTGTATCCGAACTGTTGGCTTTATTCAACGTGAGCTCTGGTGGATAAATGTTAGTAACCATATGAGCAAAGAACGGATTATCAATATTGAGTATGTCATCAAGATACCGAGAAGTATTATTAAAGGCATCAATAATATCACTCTGGCTAGCAGGTGACAAACTCAACATAAAATCTCTTTCATAGCAGTACAAAAACAAATCTGCAACAAGTGGCGCACAGTTAGTACCCATAGGAATACCAACAAGCCACAATGAAGGTACTCAATGACTTGGCAAGAAGCCAGCGCAACAAGAGAATAAACCATTAAGGGCACGACAAGAAAGAAAAGATCATAGACAAACAGCAAACGCCACCGTCCCACTGGGCTTTAGATAGGTGTCATCATAGGGTCCACAGCCTGTCCGGTCATCGTACAATTAAAGAGGAAAGCATAGTGGCGAACTGTAAAAGGGTCCACCACCAAGCATGCAGTACGTTGCAAAAGGATAGGGTCATAACCTCTTTTGATAAACTTTTTAACAAGTTTAACAAAGACAGTATGAAAGTGATCATGACAAGAATCTTACGAAGTTTATAAATCAAATCACCATAGAAGTCAGGTTGTGGTAGTCCTTGTCGCAGAAGAGTCCTTAAATTACTTTTATATTTGGAAAGAAGATGAGGGTTACGATAATAAAATTTTGCAAATGTTTTATGAAGTTTATGGTAACGGTAACACTGATTGAGTAGCTTTTAAGTTATACAAAGATTACGAATATTAAAGTCCTCAACTCGGGTACAAGCTCTTGAAAAACGAATAAGTTGACACCCCATAAGAAGTTGCTCGGGGAACATCCCCATCCAAGTGTGGATAATTAACAATGTCAAAGTTAAAATCATCTCTCTTGTATAACTTATACTGGTGCACCCTAGAACCGGTTTAAACCCCCAGTGGCCTACTTTGCCACTGTCCGTTCCAAGGCGGTAGCCCTATTTTCAACCATTTAGTGTTTGTAATGTCGTTTGCATTTATTATTGTTTTTGCCTTCTTGTTTGTCTATTTGCGTGTTTGTTTCTGTGTTTTGTGGTTGACTGTCCTCCTTGAATGCTACTTTCCCTGTCCGATCTTTTTATATTTCTTTTATGTTACATTAATTCCTTTAAAACAAATCGAAATGATGTGTGAACTCCATTAAGATTAATAATTTTACCGGAGAAATCGGTTATGTAAATATTAATACTGTTAATGATCGTTTTGTTTACTTCACAGAACCCGACTCTTATCGGTTCACCTTTAAAAGGATATGATCTCGTAAGATCAGCTGTACTTATTTCATAAATAACATCCCCGTATGATCCATCAACAATAAAATTACTTATCCAGTCACAGTGGATATACAATGTATCGATAGAATTTGTTATGTTTGGTGTTACACTTCCAAATATAGTTTCTCTAATAACTGCATCTTTATCAAACCCATTTAAGGTGTGAACGTTTGTCTCCCTTAAATCAAGCACAAAGTTATTATGAATGGTAACTAAACATTTAAAACTTGATAAATCAAACTCTGTTCTTATCGGGACAGGTGAGTCAGCAGGTAAATCACCGTTTACAGTCAAAGTTTCTTTTATAAAATTATCGATATCAGCATAACTAATTTCCATTTGCAAAATAAGTTGTTTTCCAATCTGTTCCATTGTAATACCTTATCACTTTGTTATCAAAATCTTCACTGATATTATACCATGAGTAAGTCATGGAATTAATCTTATCGAGTCCAATGCCATACTGTTTGTTTTTGCCTAATATTAATGGTCTGTCAAATACAGTTGTAAAATTACTCGGTGTATTTGAGCTATTAATTATTGAAGCTTTTTCTGATGATTATACAATTTTTTGTTTCATATACTATAGGATAGATTAAATGAAATGATTCAGTAGCTTTAGTTACTTTAAGTTCCATTATACATATTAGTAGATAAAAATTAATCACCTTTGTAATACAGTGTAAAACTTGATTTTTCAAAATTGAAAACTTGAGTAGTATTTACTTCTATGCTTAGATAGATGGTCCAATAATGAGATTTAGAAGATATGCTTCAAATGTTCCTTTTAGTACCCGTTTACTATTTCTATTTTTAGTTGAGCAGATGGACCACAAGAACTTAGAATAAACAAACTCAAATATTCTATACGAATGTCTGTATTTGCAGCAGTATATGTAAGGTCTGCTGCAACTATATAGCGCCCGGGTTTTACAATTGTCAAGCCTGCATCCACTTCTGTAGCATATTCTCCAGTTTTTACAAATGGATTGGTTACAAGGGTAATCGCTTTGAGAAAATCATCACGTTTGGTTCTTTCAAGTGGTTTTCGTGTTGGATATGATACGTAGCCGTATCTTCTTGCATTATAATCTAGCATGACGTTTATGCCATCATCTATTGTACATTCAAACAGTAGAATCTGTCCTACATTTTCTACTTTCACCCTTAAATCGAAAATTATACCAAGACGGGTTGTGTGCTGACTATCAGACTTTTGATTATGCTCTTTGACAGAAGCTATTTCACCATCAAAAGCTTTACTCCTTTTATCCTGGGCAGCTTTCAATTGCTTTGAAACATTATCAATAGCAGTTTCTAGTTTATCAGTGTCAACCGGTTTGCTCAGAGCAGTCTCCAGCGTCTTGCTGCCAACCATTTTCTTTTTGATGTCTTCAAAATCTTAGCTTATATCGGCGACGTTAGTGTTTATCTGTTCATTTAATATTTTTATTTGAGTTATTTCAGCAGCAAAAGCAGTTCTCATTCGTTTTGAAGCATCTGCAATAGCAGTTTCTAGTTCATTGTTGTCAACCATTTGTTTATTGATTTTTGTTAATTCGCTCATTTATACTTTCAACACCAACTTGTATTTGTTTACCTAACTTTTTATAGAGATCACTCTCTTCCAGTCCATCTTCTTTCTTTTCTAACTCTTTCAAAGTATCACCCAAAAGTATTATTTCATATTTTAAACCATTTTGAATTTCAATATTTTCTCACGGTTTCCTTGTAACTTTGTTTGTATTTGACTTAGTTTATCATCAACACCTGTTGTCAAAGTTTTCATCATGTCTAGAATGTTATCAATATTATAATCATGTATGATCTTTGCTACTCTTCTCAAAGTAAATTGTTTTGTTGCTGCATCATCTGATTTTTCTGGATTACCTACGTTGGTAATTTTATTTTTATCCATGTTAAGATCACTTTTTAAAACATTTTCCTGGTTTTTACCCTTGTGAAGATAATTAACCAGGAGTTTTTGTTTTACATACTCAGACAGCACAATACCAAAATTTGTAATATTGACGCTGCCAGTAGTAACTTCATCGCCAAGATCGTTAAAAAGCTCCATTATATATAATATGATTAGATTAAATTTCACCAATGACGTTACGCTTCGCTAACTTCCTCGGGCGGTTATAAACAGAGATCTCCAATCTCTGGTATAAATCGCCGATGAAGTTACGTCAAGACCTGATACTTAGACTGCTCTAAGTTTTTAGCAAATATATAAATATTGTCATAGTAAACTAAAGGTTTTAATACTATGTGAACTAATGTGTTTGTTTTGCCAGAACCTGAATTACCACAAATTAACATTCTAAAACAACGGGCGTAAATTTCCATATCTGTTTGAAATTACCGTTTTCTATCTTCATGTCATAGTTTGGAATTTCCATTATAATAATACTTGGATAATATTAATATTATCTAACTATTATTATATATGTCTAAAGTGTATTGTGGAATAAAACAAATCCCTCGTGGTAATCATCTTGGAACAGAAGAAGAATGTTTCAAAAATAATCCTGTTAGTTTATGGGAACGGTAACCCTGATTGAGTAGCTTTTTAGTTATACAAAGATTACGAATATAAAAGTCCTCAACTCGAGTACAAGCTCTTGAAAAACGAATATGTTGAGACACATACACCCCATAAGAAGTTGCTCGGGGAACATCCCCATCCAAGTGGGGATATTTAACAATGTCAAAATTAAAATCATCTCTTTTTCATAGATTTTGCTAATTATTTCACCATTTTCAATCGAGAGATCTAAATCAAGAAAAGAAGCGTTATTATCAGATGTATTAGCTTTGTTAAGCTGAAGTTCTTTAGGATAAATAGTATTAACCATAGTTGGAAAGAAAGGGTTGTCAATGTTCAATATGTCATCCAGATACCGAGAGGTGTCATTAAAGTCTTCAATAATATCTGCCTTGGTATCTGGTGAAAGATTCAACATGAAATCTCTTTCATAGCAAAATAAAAACAAATCTGCGACAAGTGGTGCACAGTTCGTAACCATAGGGATACCAACAATTGGTCTATAAACGGTGGTTCCATACCTGACGAAAATATTATCTAATAGGAAGATGAGTGCTTCACAAACTTCATAGCAAGTCCACATAGAATAATTGTTTAAACTGCCGTTAGTAAAAAACGCTTTTATATTATTACAGGCCAAAAATGTAGTATTTTCTCTAGCGAATGTTTTTTGAATAAGAGAAATTAGCTTGTATTTGATAAGATGATGTGGTAAAGTTGTATATAGTGTAGAGAAATCATAAGTGCTTATAGATGAAACATGACGTTTATTGAACATTTTATCAAGAACGTCTCCTGAATTTTTTATAGACCAAAACAAATTAATCCCAGAGTTTTCATAAGTTTTATCACAATGTCGTTTAACGTGATCTTTAACGGCAGTAAAACAAAAAGTTAAAAGTTTGGAGATGTTTATTGTAGTGCAGGCACTAGAATTTGAAAGATTTATAACCATGGCACAACAACTAAAATGATCATGGAAAAAAACCAGATATAAACAGGTTGCATGCTTTTTGTAAAAAAACAAATTTCATCAGCAACTCGTGGTTTTATTCCTTACTACAGTATTTTGTTAGACAAAGGAATTGATAGCATTATGTATGGATAAATAAAAATAGTATAATCTAACCAGGGAATAAATATTTTGCTTCAAATAATTAAATTAATAATTATAAGCTTAAAAAAATAATCTCATGTAATATTATATAATGAATATCCGAGAAATTGAAACATCCCCAAAACAGTATAGCAAGGTTTTTAAAGTAAATGTTATCAGTAATGACCCGCTCACTCAACTGCAGAAAACGCAACCAAGCGTTATAAAATTTATTAAAACGGAACTAAGAAAAATGGACGGCTTTAAATTAAGTGTTGATGTGGAACATACTTTTAAAAAAACATCCATGGGAGACAAAGAAACAGGCCCTGCAACCACATACAAAACAACTTACTTTAATTCTAAAGCGGCAACAATATTATTCGAAAATGAAATAGCCGAGACGTTGGATAAAGCACGTGAGGAAATTGTAAATAGAGTTGGAACTTGGATTCAGATGGGAAGTGGTTGGCAAATCGAGACACTAGACGCACACTACATAACTCGAATAAAGTATAAGCCTTTGCGAGGTAGCTCATATTTAGTATTACCGAAAGAACGTGCAAATGCTAGATAAGGCTTAATAAATATAAAAAATGAAAAAGACAATGAGTGTTTTAATATATTTGGATATGAAAATAATCAAGTATATCCTTTGTACATATCAAAAAATAAAGCAAAAGAAACTTGTGATATGCTTTTAATCACTGAAGAAGAAAAAAATCATTATGTATGGATACAATATTTTAACAGATTAATGTTTAACCAAACAAAGCACAAAGAAAAAAATTGGTTTTGTAAAACATGCCTGCAGTGCTTTACATTAGAAAGAGTTCTGGAAAAACACAAACCTATTTATCTTTCATATAATGGTAAGCAAGCAGTAGAAATGCCAAATAAGAATGAAAAAGTTAAGTTTAAATACTTTGACAGGCAACTAATGGTTCCGTTTGTTATATATGCTGATTTTGATGCGATAACTGAAAGTATTTCTTCAGCACCAAATAATCCTAAAAAATCATACATGGAAGCATATCAGCAACATACTGATTGCGGATATGGATATAAGGTTGTTTGTTGTTATGTTGATCAATATTCAAAACCAGTTGTGACATACAGAGGACCAAACGATGTTTATAAGTGTTTAGAAAAAATGATAGAAGAAGAAAAGTGGTGCAAAAAAACTATGAACAAACAGTTTAAAAAAGATTTGGTAATGTCACCATCAGAAGAAAAAGAATTTGAAAAATCTAAATCATGTCATATTTGTGGTAATGTTTTTTCAATAACTCTTAAGAAAGATGACCCGGGTCGTACAGTAGCATATGAAAACTCTATTAGAAAAGTTAGAGATCATTGTCATACAACTGGAAAGTATATGGGAAGCACTCATGACATATGTAACATTAATTGCAGACTAACTAAAACAATATCTGTTGTGTTTCATAATTTGAGAGGTTGTGATTCTCACTTCATAATGCAACACATCGGAAAGTTTAAACAAACAATAAATGTCATACCGAATAACATTGAAAAGTTTATGGCTTTCATGTTAGGAAAAAGTTTAGTGTTTATTGACAGTTTTCAGTTTATGTCTCAATCATTAGAAAATTTAGTAAAAAACATTCCCCTCGCTTCCATACACCTCGCAAGAATACTTTGATGACAAGCTAGAAAAGTTTAATAAAAAGAGAAGGTGTTTATCCTTATGATTACATGAACAGTTTTGAACGTTTTAAAGAAGTTAAATTACCTGGCAAAGATAGTTTTTATTCGCAGTTAAATGATGAACACATTTCAGATGCAGATTATGAACACACTAAAAAAATATGGAAAACATTTAAGATTAAAAATATGGGAGAATATCATGATCTGTATCTTAAGACTGATGTGCTGCTGCTTGCAGACGTTTTTGAAAACTTTAGAAAAATGTGTATTGAGTATTACAAATTAGATCATTGTCATTACTTCAGTAGTCCTGGTTTAGCCTGGGATGCTATTGATCAATATTTGTTTGTGGAAAAAGGATTAAGAGCGGTACGAGTTATATCGCAAACAGATATTCACAGGCTAACAATAAATATATGAAAAACTATGACAAGAAAAAAGAAAGCAAGTACATAATATATCTTGATGCTAATAACTTGTATGGCCATGTGTGTACCGTTGCCTACTGGCAACTTCAAGTGGGTTGATAAGTTTGAAAAAGGACAATCAAATTACATTGCTGAGTGCGATACTGAGTATCCCAAGAAACTGCATGACTCGCATAATGATTATCCTCTTGCCCCAGAAAGTTTAAATATAAAAGATGAGTGGTTGTCAGACTATTGTAAAGAAATAAAACAAAAGTTTAAATTGGGACCTTGCAAGTTAATAAACTTGTCACGACATGGAAAAATAAAGAAAAGTATGTCGTGCATTTTAGAAACTTAGAATTTTATAAAAAGCTTGGATTAAAGGTTACAAAAATACATCAAATACTACAGTTTAACGAATCAGAGTGATTGAAGACATACATAGACGTTTGTCTATGATCTTTCTTGTCATGCCCTTAATGGTTTATTCTCTTGTTGCTCTGGCTTCTGCCAAGTCATTGAGTACCTTCATTGTGGCTTTCTAGGCTATTGTTTTTTTGTATTATATTTACACGAGCATATTTGTGTTTTACTTATGCTGCCTTGTTGGTCAGAGATTAGATCATGGCGGGGATTTCTTTATTTACACTGTCCTGTTTTAATGTGATGACAGTAGGGTAAGTGTGAAGTTTGGTTCACCCTAGAACCGGTTTAAACCCACATTGGTCTTTGTTGCCACTGACCGTTCCAAGGCGGTTGCCCTATTGTCAAATATTTTGTGTTTGTGATGTCGTTTGCATTTTTTATTACTTTTGCCTTCTCGTTTGTCTGTTTGCGTGTTTGTTTTTGTGTTTTGTGGTTGTCTGTCGTCCTTGAATGCTGCTTTCCCTGTCCGATATTTTTGTCTTTCTTTATTACTACCAAGAGAACAGCTGGTAAAAATGCTTTTGAAAAGGATTTCTTCAAACTGATGAACAATTCAGTTTTTGGTAAAACTATGGAAAATTTGAGAAAAAGAATTAATGTTAAATTAACTCATGACGAGGAGGTCCTTTTAAAATATGCAGCAAGACATGCATTCATTTCATGTAAAATGTTTAATAAAATTTATTTGCTATAAACAGAATAAAAGAAAGACTAGTTTTGAATCGTCCTTGATATGTTGGCATGTGTATTTTCGACTTGTCAAAATATTTGATGTATGATTTCCATTACAACTACATAAAAAATAACTATGATAAAAAAGCTAAATTATTATTTAATGATACCGATTCCTTGTGTTATGAAATAAAAACAAAAGATGTGTATGCAGACTTTTACAAGGATAAAGAACTTTTTGATAATTGCGATTATGATCCAAAAAGTAAGTTTCATTTTAATGATAATAAAAAGGTTATTGGCAAGATGAAAGATGAAACGTGTGGAATACTCATTGTTGAATTTGTTTGTGGGCTGCGAAGTAAACTATATTCATACATATTAGATAATGAGACAGGTACAAAGAAATGCAAGGGTATTAAGAAGTGTGTTGTTAAGAAAAATATAACACATAAAAACTACAAAGAAGCCCACCATAAAATGAAAGTAAACAGATCAAAAAAACATAATCTAAATAGTTATGAAATAAATTAGAAAAGTTTGTCAGCTTATGATGATAAAAGGTTCATATAGATCCTTTTAGCATATTGTCTATTCGTAAACGTAAACGACGGTCGCATGGTCTCCGGAAGAACCATAATCTTAAACGTAAATTTAAGAAAGTCTTTACTGTTGCAGACCTTTATTCTATTTATAAAAATTCGGGTAGACACGCCCTCCTTAGCAAAGTAGTCAGTCTGTCTTTTTCTGGCTTACAGAAACTTGACGAAGAAGCGGATCCATTTATGTCCGTACTAATCCATTATATGAGGTTGCATCTATTATTCAAAGTTACACGCAACATATTTTGCGTCCACATATAGATGCTCCATCTGACCATCAAAGGCATTTTTTGAAGATAACTTATGTTGATAAAGGCATAGATTTCATTAATTTATCCGGTATTTTTAATGATATGCGAGTGACTGACAAAATTCCAAAGTATTTCAAGAATATTGAGACTCCTGTTATATGTTACACGTATAAGAAATCTACTAGAAATCTTATTTTCAATTATAATAGGATCGTTTCTGATCTTGAGATCGAGACATTTACTCCTACTGATTGAGATTGTCAAAATTCTAAATTTTGTTACGAACCTGCCGGTCACATTCTTACTGGAAATCTTGATGTAATTGAGGATAAGAGGATTCGGCATTTAATTGCCAAAGGGCCTAAGTATCGCCTTCCATCTGATATTGATTTTAATGCCTGTCGCAATGAAATTGCGGGTTCTTTAACGGATTTCTGTACAAAGTGGTGTAAGTGAGAAAAAGCAGATAAACATGCACTTACTGCTTGGATGAAAACTATTTCAGAAATTGTATTTTATTTTACGAATCAAATTTATCCCTGCTTCCACAGCCTTCTACTTACAATTTACGGCACCTTAAGAAGGGTATTCAGAATTTACATACTAAATTTGCTCTAGTTCCAGCAGACAAAGTGTCCAACAATATAATTATTGTCTGACGACTACATTATATCAATACTTTGAATGCTGAGCTAGAGAACACTTCTGCTTATCTGACTACACCTCTGCTGGAGACGGACATTGTTTCCCAGCATGTGACCTTGATGGAGACTATAAAGGTTTCTGTAATTAGTAAGCAGAAGAAGCTCCCTACAATGTACTGGATACCCAAACTTCACAAAATTCCTTACAAAGCACGTTTTTATCGCTAATTCTAGTTCATGTACCACGACCAATATATCAAAACTATTGACTTCCTGACTTTCCGCGAGTAAAGAACATATTGTAAAATATTGCGGAAAGGCCTTCGATAACTCAGGAATCAAGCTGTTTTGGTCTATCAAAAACTCTGGAGAAGTTCTTGACAAACTACGGTGTAAGCATTTTCATGCCTCTTCTCTAAGCACCTACGACTTTTCTACACTGTATACTACACTACCACATAATCTTATCAAAGAAAAATTGCTTCAGCTTATTCAGAAGACATTTGCAAGAGAAGGTACAACTTTTCTAGCGTGTAATAATGTCAGAGCTTTCTTTACTAACGCCCCCATTGATAAGTATAATTTGTGGACTTGTACTGATGTTTGCAGAGCCTTATCTTTTCTTCTGGATAACATCTTTATAAGATACGGTAAAACTATTTACCGCCAGGTTGCTGGTATTCTTATGGGTACTAAATGTGCGCCACTTGTTGCAGATTTGTTTTTGTACTGCTATGAAAGAGATTTTATGTTGAGTTTGTCACCTGCTAGCCAGGGTGAAATTATTGATGCCTTTAATAATACTTCTCGGTATCTTGATGACATACTCAATATTGATAATCCGTTCTTTGCTCATATGGTTACTAACATTTATCCACCAGAGCTCACGTTGAATAAAGCCAACAGTTCGGATACAGTAGCAGCATTTCTCGATCTTCATCTCTCGATTTCAAATGATTGTATTCATACTAAAATCTATGATAAGGGAGATGATTTCAATTTTAACATCGTTAACTATCCACACCTGGATGGAGATGTACCTCGTGCTACCTCATACGGGGTGTATATCTCCCAGCTCATTCGATTTGCTAGAGCGTGTAATGATGTTATAGACTTCAATGATCGAAATCAAGTTATTACAAGTAAACCTCTTCAGCAGGTTTTCGTTATCACAAACTACGTAGATCTGTCTCTAAATTATACCGCCGTAACGAGGGCCTGCTGGAAAAGTACAACACCAACCTTAAGACACTTCTGCGACTAGGCATATCACAACCCTCATTTTATGGAGATGTTGTCTATAAACTTCGGAAGTTAAAGGGGTCTGACGGGTTTCCTGACCGCTTTACAAATTTAATTAGGAAGTTCGTCAGAAAAGGATATAACCCTTTGGTTTTACAGCGCACTGCATGTTTAGTGATTGACCCCTCTACAGTCAGTCATTACGCTTCACTTTTCACTTGTGCGATGACTGGACTACCTGTTGGGACTTTATGATTGTACCTACTGAAACCCCAACTATGGGAGGTGGGTGCATGAGCTTTCGTCCCTCGGGTTTTCTGGTCGTACCCTAGATTGGATTTCTCTTTAGCTGCAACTACTGTGGTTGTTCAGTACGATTCTGGATACATCCTGAGATGTTTATTATTTTGTATGCGTTTCTTTAGTTAGTTTCTCAGGATGTGGACTTAACTGTTAGAGAATTCCTTTTGATGGGATGTAGTTTTGTTTACAATATCTTGTCTATTTGGGCGTTGGAGACGGAATAATAGTGAGGATTGTGCGCATATAAAATCGATTCAAGCTAACCAGTAGGCCTTATTGCCTACTGACCGTTCCAAGTCGGTAACCCTGTCTTCACCACCCTTTCTGTTGTTTTTTGTCTCTTTCATTGTATTTTCAAGTCCTTGTTTGCAGTACAGTATGGACCTACGATGCCATTGCGCTCGGACGCTGTGGTTTCTATAGGACCCTATCTATCATTTTTCATACTAGATAATGGACAAGACACATTAGCGTACAAGTAAAATATACTATGATAGAGCATGATAGATGTTAATTGTAATAGTTGGGTAGCATTCAAGGATATTCAAGACATAAAATAAGGGTTTAAAAACAATTATATATAGTATTATTATATATAATGGAACAAGAAAAGTTAGAAAAGGTTTGCAGAAAACTTAACAATTTAAAAAATAAATATAAAAAAGAATTGATGAGAGGCAAGCAACTCCAAGTAGAATATGAAATAGTTCGTGATGATTTTATGGACACCAAAAAAACCAGAGTCAATAAGAGAAGACGATTGCTGGCTGAAATGAATAATTATGAACGTGAGCTGGATAAAAACAGAGAAGAGCTTCTTGAACTGAGATATAAGATAACAAAATGTAGAAAAGTAATATATACTATGACCGAATATGATATGTACAGCGATGATGAAGACTACTGTCCGGTTCCGTCTGACTATGCTTAATGATTTGTAAATGTTATTAGTTGAATTGTATAAGGGAAATAATAAACAACATTGATGAGTAGTATAGATACTGGGGGTACTGCTAAAGTTTATTCCCAAGAGAGGGTAATCAGAAAGTTTATAAAGTTGTGAGGGTTTGGTAGTAGTATATCATCGCCGTTGGCGTTATCTACTGGGTAACTAAAGACAGCTTTGTAACTGCTTACTGTTAGTCCGTCGCGAGGGGGAAAAACGCTGGTACCCCCAGTATCTATACTACTGATATTCTTATATTATGTTAAAATAAAGAATGTTAAACCACAGACTTAATAATCTCTGAATACAGTTCTGAGGTTAATCACATTTAAATGTACTAATGCCAGCATTCAGCTATTAAATGTATACAAGGGGCAATAAATACAGCCCGTTCATTTTGATATACACATATAGAAATAATGATACATTCGTAGATTAAAATGTCAGCAAGTGATCTTAATCTTAATAGTGTACCACCTGATGAACGGATATAGTATATTTAGTAAATAAAGTAACTAACATTAAAGCCTGACAAAAATATGCATTCGAGGGAAAAGCTTTATAAATAGGTTAAACATAGTTTTACAAATGTCAGATTTGTTATGTCCTAATTAACGTCCATTGCTCGCAAACAATACCATCAGTAATCCTTAATTATATACTGAATATATTACACCCGTAAAATCATTAATTACAGCGGGATTCGATTAAAATTCTACATATTTCATGTACATTCATGCAAATTGATTCAATATATGTATATTTTTAAAACCGATTTCAACAATAATGCGTTTGTATAAATTGTATCAAAACAGTATTTAGTAAGACAAACAATGCATCAGTGGTTGAGAGACCTTTCCTTACATGTATATCTATCTGTTTGTAAAGGTACAAATGATGAGAAGAATGTACGGTATACGGTACAATATGGTACGGCTTTACCCACTAATGGGATCGTTGCATTTTTAAAAGAATTCATGTTTTAATGGTATTTTGCAATAAATGAAAATATCTTTACATTTTCTGAAAGATCTGAAAGATAGGAAAAGGTCGCCTTTTTATAGACCTTCAAAAAACACTAAACGCAGACTGTATGAAACATTTGAAAATATCATGCCCTTAACTGTAACACATTGCCCCGTGCTGTGGGGACAAAGGGTTATACCTGTCGGGGCAAGATGTTACACATCGTCTTATATGCCAATATTATCAGAATAAACTTTTTTTATACAAGAACATATAAGAAAATATTAAGTATACTACAACCCTCTGCAGGAAATGGAGAGTAGTATACTTGAAATGTATGATTTCTTGTATAATAAACATATGGAAGAATCTTCCTCAAATCGAAATCGACTGAAAAAAACAATAATTTCACGAAATGTAACTCTTGGTGATAGTTTAGTACTGATTTATCTCCCGCAGATATCGATAAAGCCGCCTCGGGCGTTATGTAATTTAGCGTGTCGGCAGTCACACTTGCACACTTTATGGGGGCCATAAAACATTGGGAATCATTATGTATCTATAGTGACCATATGGAGTGAAACTATAAATGCACTTTAGTAAATTTAAGCAAAACACATTTCTAAAAAATCATTTTAATATTTACATGAAATACGTTATTATAAACAAGCTTTTAATAAGCTATAACTGAGAATAGTTTTTTTTTAAGTGTATTTTCATGGAAATGGCATTATAATAGTGAGAAATTCTATAAAAAGCTGTTTAAAAGTTAAAAATACCATCATTTTTGATATAGCAAAAGTTTCGTTCTGACTCCTGTTTTGCCTAAAATGGAAATACCATCATTGGACAGAGAAATACATGTGTAATGGGTTTTTGCATGAATTAACAATTTATGCATACAACTCTTCATGATATATATTTCTCCGCGTCGTCTGCTTAATGTGATTATCGCAAACAACAACAACAACAACAACAATTAATAATTTAAAAAAAATTGCTATCTTTGCTTGTAAAACAGACCATCTATAACAAGTGTCATTAACAAAAAAACTATATCAAAATAAAGATTAGTGTTTCACCTATTTAGAACAGTTTGCACCTAAGGCTTCAGTTTCGTCATTATGCGATATAAACACATGTTCGACATATTTTAAGAATTTTATATAGAACATATAAGGACACTAGATGGTGTATTTAAACTCGAAAACAGACCAAGATCCTTTTAACATAAAAATATGAAACTTATATCAAAATAAAGATAATAAATTGTATTTTAAGAAACCGTTTGCACCTAAGCGATCATATTTATAGAATTTCTAATATTAAACAATAATGAAATTTCCCCCTATACGCTCCATGTAAAAATCTGGCGACTCATCGATAACCCGTTTGAGGAAGATTCTTCCATATGTGTGTATTATGATATTACTGTGGAGGGATGTTGCATGTTTAATATTTATATTTTCTTTTATATACATTGTTTTGTTTTATGGTTTTAAGAATAGTTCTGTACGCTTAATAGATATACTTATAAAAATGATTTACTACTGATAATAATGTCCTTATGACAATGGTTCGATTCCATGTCGGCACATTCCCAGTGATGATTCGGATATTCGTGTGACTATTTGTTAACCACCTGTCAACCTATGTTTCATTTGATAAAGTCACATTGCCGAACTATTGCTGGTAACGGATGTCGAATCAACAAAAAAACAGCAACTATATTATCTCAATTATTGTGAAGTTTCATCATGAACAATTTCGTAGACGGGTGCAATTTCAAATGAGCCTTAATTTAAGCATATTGGGGCAGCTTTATAAGGAAATGGATGTGATCCCCTAAGTGTGAACTTGACCTTAAATCCAGTGTTTTTGTTTTCCAATTTGAGTTCTGTCATGTGTCTTGATACGGTGAACATTTATTAAGTTATTTCAGAATGCTTCAATGTGCGCAAAAGTTATTATCTTCTTTAACATTGATTGAGATATAGGGGATTTTTGAGATATTTGACCTACGTGTGATCTTGACCTTTGAGGTGCAATCGGGTGTTGTGCTCTGAACGTCGTCTTGTTAAGGTTCTCATTTGTGCCAAATTATTTCAAAACACCTTCATGTGTGTAAGATTTATACAGCGGACTCTACATGGGGCGTGACGGACGGACGCACGGACGGACGGATGTCATGGCTATATCCTTCCACCTGGGATAACAATGCAGCTATGACTATGTCTGCGTAAAGTCAGTGATTTATTCACTAAACTAGTTAAACGAAGATCTTACAAGTTATGTAATAGCTGAGCAAGATGTTACACTGTAACATTTTACCCCATGTGTACTGTAACATGTTAAAACCGATAATCACGCACACTTTTTCAGCCACAATGGAGAGAACTGTAACTAATATTGTAATAACTTGTAGTTCAATCCATTTGCATATGGTTCTATTGTGATGTTGAATTGATGTATTGTAACATATCTGCAATAAAATATAATTAAACTAATTAAAAAGTTATCCATGTTCAATGTTTGCTCGTTACACAGACCTAATAACAAATTATTAATATATCTGTGCTCGTTATTTTGTCACGGCCAAGCCAACGCGCTTACCGACTTCACACAAGATGGTCGTAATAGGTGGCTTCATACAAATAAAATGTTGAATGTGACATGTTGGCTGCCTCGTTTATTGAAGGATCCTGGTGTTGGGAACTAAAAAAGAAATAAAAAAAATAACGTGTTATTTGTTTGATATAAATGGATTTAAATACTCTATGTGTTATCAGACCATATCTGAACGTACTACATGATCTTTAATTCTTGTATTAAAATGTAACGGACAGTTTCCGTTATAGTTCGGATTGTACGGTACGGCCTTTACCCACAACCACCACCACCAACAACAACAGGTTTTGATCATTGTCATGCACGTGTTTGTGCTCCAAGAGCAAACGTTTTGTGAAACAAATGCAATATTTCGTCTGCAATAATGCAGGTGTGTTAGAAATTAACACATTTGACGAAAATATGTTCCTGTATTGACAGTTTCCGTTGTGGTATCAAAAAACAACAACAGGTAATTGAGAGCAGTCGTTACTTTTAAGTTCTATAGCTTTACAAGGCGATTTATTGTCCCAAATAAAAATGAAAATAGCAAAATCGGTTGAGAAATAAAAATTTCATGTGCAAAAGGGCATTTTCGAAAAAAATACTTCTTTCAGATTTTTATCCTAAAATGATTTTAATGTGCTGGGAAAACATATCCTCGTCGGCCCATGGTTCGTTACCCTAAGAAATTTTATTGTAAAATAACTTTCACAAATTCATAATTTTGTATTGCAGAGATTTTATTTTATTTTCAGTAGGTGATAAATCTTGTGTTACTCGGTTTTTATCCATAGGTTTTATAGTAAAATAAAAATCTTTGGCATAATAAAAAGCTGATAATTTTGAAGATTTTGATTTTAAAAGATACATATATTGAATCAATTTGCATGAATGTGCTTGAAATATGCAGGGTTTTAAAAGAATCACACTGTAGGTACCTTAATTTTAACAGTAGATTTGGTTGAACATCAAGGATAAAGACCGAGTTTATCACCTACCAGAATGTATTGGTTAGTTCTTATTTCTGGTCACTGATTGGTCAGTTTTTTTGATGATGCTCTATCAAAATTATGAATATATCGTCTTTCTGTCTGTTTTCGACCACCATGTGATTTCGACCGACAGCGGAAATTACGTCTGCACACGTTTATTATGCAAATTTCGTCATCGTTTTTTATGATCGTCTGCTTAATGAATAGTTCTTTAGAACAACAACAGAAAACACTTGCAAATAATAACTTTTTTAAGGCTGCGGATAATTTTTCTAGATAGTTAATCTCTTTACCAGTGTTTTCGCCATGAAATGCTTCCCATATTAAAGCAAACTTAAACAAAATAAAACAGTTTATGATGTAGTGATGATTTAATCCTTTGCCTTTCATTAGATATCTTTCATTAGATATCAACAAGTTTTATTTACTCGTAAAATGAGAAGTAGTAAATGGGTAATATCAAGGGCGAGATCCCTGCATGAAACATGCAGCAATATCGGTGTTTGTGTTAAAAACATCTGGTAATTGTTATGTTCTTACATTTCCTACGTGACATGTGACCTAAATTCGTGACAAGCAGACGGACATGTTTTGAAAACTGCAGAAGACAACAATTTTAAAGCTCCTCAGTATTAAAAAAATCGATTTTAGGGTGATGAGGGTAGACATTTACTCATATTTTTTCATAGAAAATAAGAACGGCTTTATTGCTTCTTGTTAAATTAATAAAATAGTTGATATTTTTGCATTTTTTTCTACGCTGTCAGCTAGTGTGAATTTAGGTCAACACATCTGCATAAAATTGCCGGTATAAAAATATTGCATCTCGGGATAAAAACTATAGTAAATAAGGTGAACGGAAACACATGCCGTTCACTGGAAACAAACAAGCTGAGGTCATCCATTTACAAAAGTTATCGGATGGAAAATGAACAAAATTTAATCAAAGCTGCGGTAGGTTTTGTTAAAGTTTGAGTAGGGGCTATCCGGGTAAATGCGGACAAACGTATAAATACGGACAGTATACTTAAAACTAACCTATGTTCCTATATATGTGTTCAATCATTATCGCGTTTTGCTTATGATAGAGCTAAACCCATGCCCGTGCATATGCACTAAATATATGATGACGTCATATAGTCAATGACGTAACTATAGTTCTCCAAGAATTCCAACCATGCTTCCTTTTGCTCTTGGCGCAAACTTTTAACCCCAAAGGTGATCTAGAGACTCCGTTAAAATTCAAAACAAAAGGTAAATAAATCACTGAATCTCATATTTAATATGTTAAACTTCAACAATAATAATTAATCTTTAGTCTGTACCAGGGTTTGTATGGAATTCTACAGTGAAACACATCAATTTTACATTTTTTTATCTGTCCGTATTTCAACCCCATGTTTTAATACAAATGTATAATGGCGGACATGTGGTGTTACGCTATGTAGAACATCTTGTGTGCTTTAGATTTAAGTTTTTTGACGATTTTGAATAATTTTACGCAGATCTATTTAATAGCACGCTATATGTCATAATATAAGGCTAAACAATGCTGATTTGTGTTCGTAAGGTAGTGGATATAGTGTTTTATCTACAATTGGCTACATGCGAGACATTTGACACACTCAGGCAAAAAACAATGCGTCAAAATCCAAACTTATGCGTCACACTGAAACTGGTGATCAATTCTCAACAATTAAAAAAAAAATATTATGTTCATTTTTTATTGTTTTAATTAAACAAAATACCTTTCAAAGTATTTTATGTAGCCAATTGAAGATAAAACACTGGACTAACTAAGTCTTATTTTATTTTCATACAAAAAAAACACGAGTTTTTCAGTTTGGCCTCTGTGCACACAAGTAAATGTACGAATGCCGTGTTATTCTCACGCAACTGTGAATTTCTAACGACTACACCGTTATGATTATAGAACGCAATCTATGGAAATAAGTGTTGACCGTGCACGCATGGCAGAACATAAATCCTCCAAATTTAATTCATCGCATTCTTTTTCAAAACGTAGCCAGCTGTACGTTCTCAACCATTGCGGGACGAAATTACGTTTTATCTTGCGGGTTACCATTACCTCGTCCTTTGCTGATTGGGACTCGACATTATTGTTGTTGTCATCATTGAAGGTTGGAGGCTAACGCGGTCCATTAACTGTAATTTTGTTTGTTTTGAATCTGCTTTTGCTTTTTTGACATTTTACGTAGAACGCCAACATCATCTCTGAACAACTCATTTGATTGGACATTCATACAATTCAGCCAATGAAAATCGTTGTGTGCGTGCGCGTAAATTACACGTATATCGTGAAAATAGCTTATGACTTAAGTTTATTTTACGGCTCCTTTTTCGGCTGCGTCGATGTACGTTTCGGCAACAATATTTGTGCGTCAAATCGGAAAATACTGCGTATTTGACGCATGACGCAGGGGTAGATAAAACACTGGATATAGCTAGATCTAGATTTATATAGAGAAGATAGTTAAAAGGATATATAGGGTTAAGTTAGATTTTAGATGAGCCTAAAATAACGAGTTATCATTAGCTTCCGTTAATGGCAATATTTGTGTCATTTTTAGGGATCATGGTCAATATTGCCATTTACTCAGTTTTTGCCATGGGCATGCATCACCATGGCAGTAGATGTCTAGCCGTTGGTCAGGGCTACTACTGTTTCCATGAGGCGACCAATCCGAAGGACCCTAACACCATAGCGATCCATGAGGATAGCTGCCGTGGCCGTCCTGTAGCCTATTTGCGGAGACACGACGCAGTTGTCATCACACATCTGGTCGGGAAAGGCGTTGTGAAGGGCAACATTCTGCTTAAGCCGAAACACGAGCTCATATTCCGATATGGCGGTCCGCAGCAGAGATGCAACATAGGCATATGCTGCGAGCAGGCTGAATTGGAGACTGTGAAACGTGTTCTGGACAGACACGATCTGACATATAAAGTTTTATAAAAGTGCTGTGTCAATATATTATTGTTTTACTTTGACATTATATGTCCGATATCAGCTAGGTCAAACATATATTGTTTTGTTTTTATTGGGTTAATAGTCGCACCAATAGCTAAGGTAATACTTATGGCGACTTCCAGCTAAATAACGGGTGGGGGAAGACCCCACTCGAACTGGTTGTCAATCATGGAAAGACAGCCAGTTTGTGTTGGTAGATTACCACCGACGCACTGCAAGCTAGCTGGAAAGATTACGCGCTAACAAATTCGAATTGTCCCTGACGGGGATTCGAACTCGCATCAGCGGAGGGTCAAAGAGATTACAAGTCAAGGACATTAACCACTCGACCACAGGCGCCCCTGGCCCTGGCGTTCGAGCTGAATAGTCACAATGTTTATTACAATGTCTGTCCACTACCTCACGAACACACAATATGTTTGTAAAAAGTATAATACATATGGTCATACAATTATATTCAAGCTACAATGTTTTACAGACAAAATGCCGAAACAGTATCAGCATACAAAACGTGGCCGGACCGGCCTGTATGACACAACAATCCTGGAAAAGGTGGTTGCGGCTGTTAATGCCGGACTTTCTGTTCGGAAGGCAGCGGAACATTTCGGCATTCCCAAGTCCACATTAGGGGATAGGATATCTGGTAAACACTTCATTAATGTACCCCAAGGCAGACCTCCTGCACTATCAAGTGATGTCGAGGATAAGATCGTTAAGTCTATTAAGCAGGCTGCAAGGATGGGGGTTGGGTTATCAAGAAGACAAATTCTTCGTAGTACCTCAACATTGTGCCAAAGAATGAAAATGTCGACCGGCTACAGGAACTTTCATGCCGGCAAGGACTGGTTTGAGGGGCTGAAGCACCGACATCCCGATTTGGTCTTGCGGAAGCCTGAACGCCTGTCATCAATTCGGGCCTGCATGCTGAATCCTGAAGTTTTGGGAAGGTACTTTGATGACCTGGGAGTGATCCTTGCGGATGCTATCTTCGCCACACTGCCAAATAGAATATGGAATTGTGATGAAACCAGTTTCAACATGGAACATACCCAACAGAGGGTACATGCAGACAGGGCTGAACAAAACGTTGTTAGTAAAACAAGCTCCAAGTCGTCCAACATAATGGTTATGGCTTGCGTCAATGCTGCCGGTGATCGCATGCCGCCAATGTTCATGACAAAGGGGAAAACATCCAGATCGTTGCACGGTTACCGCACCGAGGATTCTCCCTCACATTCAGTCTGGACTTACCAAAAGAATGGGTGGATGTCGGACGAGATCGGTGAGCAGTGGTTCCAGCAGGTGTTTCTTCAGCACTGTGGCTCAGAGCGCCCCCAACTGCTTCTTCTCGATGGACATAGCTCGCATGAGACACTTGCAATTATCGAGCGCGCTGTGGAGGAAAACATCATTTTCATGTCCTTCCCTCCACATTGTACCCATTACTTGCAGCCATTGGACCGAATGGTATTCGGACCTCTCAAAGGCGCATACAACACAGTGTGTTCTGAGTTCCTGTTGGACAATCCATTGCACCAGATCAACAAATTCTCATTTCCGAGTCTTTTCACTAAGAGGGGCACCTGGGGTCTTCCTCCACCAATGGAAGCTGGAAAGTCGCCATATGACCTTAGCTGTTGGTGCGACTATAAAATCCAATTCAATTCTTTTCACTAAGGCTTCGAACACCAAATTGATTGTTGGCAACATCACGAATGGGTTCAGAGCATGTGGCATACATCCTTTGAATAGACGAGCAGTGCCCTCACGTGCATTTGATCCATGTAAACTTACAGACAGGCAAGTGCCAACGACTGCAGCTACGACCACTGCAGACCCAGAGCTTGCACATGCCATAAGCAGCATCACTTCAAACGACTCGGCGTGCTTGTCACCAGACGACAGTCTTCTAACAGAGCACCAATCCGGGTTGGCTTCACTGGCTTCACCTGATGTTTTGTTTGAGCTGCCAGTTGAAGCACAAGCCTTACTCGACTTGAGTGACCCCCAGCAACTGTTGGACATATTGACGTCAGACGCCACATTATCGGAGGATGTTAGCGTGGCAGAAGATCAGGGAAATGTGACGGAGTACATTGGCGAGCTATTTTTTGCCGCAGCAAGTCACAGATCGACCTAGCAACGAGACCGGTAGGAAAAGTTCTACTTCACACAAACTGCTTACCAGTCAAGAAATAATAATGGAAAAAAGGCGCCTGCTGGTAAATAAACAGAAAAAATATCGGGAAAAAGAGAAATGATCAGATAAAACGTTAAAAAACTGGCGAAAACATTGAAATCTCGCGCAAATAGTAAACACATGTATGGACTTGGTAGATATTTCGATTTTTTTAAAAATATCCAGTCTGTCCGTACTTTCCCTATAGGAAAAAGCATTGTCAGTTAGCGTCCGTAATTATCCGCTCTAGTGTCCGTATTTTCACAAAGCTGTCCGTATTTTACCGATTTCGACTAGGTTGGAAAACAGTGCAGTTTCTCTGTTGTTTGGGTATGTAAATGAATGTTTGCCATATATTTAGAGACTGGAGATGATTCTTAACATTCAAAAATAGGGAAGAGTTCCGAAGCTGCACAAATGAGTCAAAGGTAGCCAATCCCGTGACAGTGTGTAAAAATCGTCCGTAATTACCCGGATAGCCCCTATACTTTAGATTAGCTGACATCATATTTATAATATCAAATATATAATGCATTACTGATATATGTAGTCAACTGTCATTAAGTGGTCGTAAACTAAGAAGTCGAGGATACATTACTAAAAAAAGTAGGCGTCTACAGCAAACTATTGAGGCTATAAACTATTGAGGCTAACTGAAGTTATTTGGGATTTCCTAATTTTCTGTTGTCCCTGCAACAAGGAGTTTACATGGGAAAAAGCCCATCAAAATGAAAAAAACATTTTGGCTGTAAAATATTTATTTCTCAAACTGAGTTCAAAATTAAGGTATTTTTATTTACCACTAAAATTCCTATTCCAATGATATATCTTTCCATCCGTTTTCGACTGTCATCGACTCATGCGATTTCGACCGATGGCGGAAATTATGACCGGCTGCTTAATGAATAGTTCTAAACAACAACAGAAAAAGCTTCTTTTTTTTTTTTGGCTACAGATAATTTTCATTTGGATATTAATTTTGATCTCTTTACCAATGTATGTATCATTAAATGTACACCATTTTAAAGAAAACTCAGTGGTCGAAATTAGCACCAGCCCAATGGTGAAAAAAATTAAATATTATTTCGAGCTTATAACTGAAAAGGGGATCCCTTGGAAGCAACAAACACAAGCAAGAGATAAATGTAGCAGACTCGGTTTTATTGAGTCTGTTCATGAGAGGTAATGTAAAGTGCAAAAACAAGTCTATTGTTTGTTGTCCTTTTTAAGCAAAATAAAATGCAGAATGTATTGTCGTAATGTGTTTCAAGCTTAGTTCGACTTTCTGTGAACTGTTATTTAAGTTTTTCAAACTTGACTGTTTTTAGACACATAAGACCTACCTCCCCTTGATTAATAAAAAACATTTTTATGACATGATTGCAGACCAATGACTGATCAGCTAATCCCTATTGGACATATAGATGCCAGTGATGCCCTGGGAACAGCACTTCATGTCTCAGCATGTAGTGGCAGTAAAAAGGCACTGAAGAAAGTCTTGGACAAGGGTTGGTATGATTTTCAAGTCATAGTGAAGTAAGATTGCCAGATACTATTGTACGTATCTGGCTTAATGGGTCTGGAGGCGATTTGCATTTCATTTTATGACAAAGTCTTATCCGTATATAAGACTCATGGGGCTTCTACAAGACCAGTAGTTTTACAAATTCAAAATACTACATTGTAAATCCAGCATTGATCGCAAATTACTGCTTTCACAATATAAAAATGGGGGATGGGGTATGACTAGGAATGTTTTAAGTGTTTAAAATTATTTAAAGGGACACTGTCCGTAAGTAAGCAGATATTGAGCATAACCAAATAACTGTCTGACTTTTATTGAGTGAAATGTATACATGAAAACATGAGCATAGACCCAAATAAGTCTGTAGTAATACATTTTTGAGCTTGACTTTTTTTTTTAAATTGTTATTTGTAAATAATGTGGGACCCAAATTATTTTCCTTTTCTGCTGATCACATGACTTCCATTAGCGAGTTAGGTTTTCTACATATTATGTATTGCGTAATATGTATGGCCCGCTTAGCTCAGTTAGGAGTGATGTTGACTTTTGCAAACACAGTATTATTACCCATGAGTGTAATTTTAGTTTAGGCTGCTAGTTCAAACTCGTGATGCGGTACTTATTTCTTCTGTACCTCTATTGAATTCCGTCAGTCTTGCTTTTAATTAGCAAATATTCAATAATGTTTAATGTGTAATGTTTGTGAACTTAATTAGTGTGTGTTTTATGAGCTAAAAGTTACAGGCAGTGTCCCTTTAAATGCTTCACTCTTCGAGGGTTAGTTTCTTTAAATTTAGAAAAGTGAATATAACTGATAAATGAACAAATCAAAAGAAAATAAATCCTCCACTTTGATAAATTAATTATTGTTTGGGGTGCTTGTTTCAGCCAAAGGGTTTTCTGAAGTAACTTGAGCAATTTAAATAATACATACATCAGTTATGTATCATTATAACTGGCATTTTCAGTGGTAATTAAAACTACTTTAATTTTGAAAATTGGTTGAGAAATAAATATTTTACAGCCAAAACGATTTTTTGATGGAGCTTTTCCTATGTAAATTCCTTGTTGGTGGGACAGCAGATAATTATGAAATTCAAATTACTTCAGTAATCCTTCATATTTTGCTATAAAACTTTCAGGGTGTCTTAATTTATTGTTATCCAACAATTTAAAAACATTTTTGGATAAAATTTCAATTTTTTTTTTTCAAAAACAGCTTTCACGCATGAAATTTTTATTTCTCAACCGATTTTGAAAAATAAGGTATTTTTATTTACACCACTAAAAATGTCTGTTTCACTGATATACAACTTATTTAGGTAGTAGATTAATTTTATCTTAAAAGGTAAAAAAACCTATGGCTGAAACAAGTGCCCCAAACAATAATAATTTTCATAAGAACCAATAACGACAAAATCACACTAAATTTTATCAAAACTCTACTCAGGTGATCAGGTCACATAATAATGTATATGTGCCGAATAAGAGTATAGGTTTATTCACAGGTTCTTTAAATACCCGCGATTGAATATAAGTGAAATAAATTATGCGTTGGTAACTTTTAATTCGACGGGTTTGGTCTGGATTATTAAAGCCGTTTGTCTATATAATAGAATTTGGATCTCAAAATATGTAAGTTGTATAATTATATACTTCGTCGTCGGTAGTTTAAAGAAACGGTGCACATCTGTTGTAAAATTTGCCTGTTGATGGTGGCATAGCTACTTTAAGTAAAATGAAATTGTTTACAATATAAAAATGGGGTATGTGCATGGGAATGTTTTAAGAAAACGTAAAAATTTGAAATGTTTTAAAGTAGCTATTTCGCCAATAACAGACAAATTTTACAACATAATTTTTATGATAACTGTTTCTAAACCTATTGACGATGAGATATATATATATAATTTACCTATTTTGAGCATCCAAAATCTATAGACATATGCACACTATAAACGGCTTTAACCAGCCAGACCAAACCCCAAAATTGGAGAGCCAGTTTAGAGTTACCAACTCATAATTCATTCTACGCATTTTCAATCACGGGTATTTTAAAAACCTGTGAATAAGTCTGTACTTTTAATTGGCACATACCATATACATAATCATATGACCTGAACACATGGCTAGAGTTTTGATAAACAGTTTTGTAGTGTAATTTTTCCTTGATTTAGCGGTTAGTTTCTTTGTATAACTTAGCAACTTCACTTGATAATCATGACCTTTATAATGACTGACCATTTTTACTAAATAATCTATAAGTTTGCCTCTGTTTTCACTGCAGGTATCCATGTCGACTACCCAAATGGTGATGGACAATCTCCACTGTTCTGTGCATGTTTGTGTGGTAAAGACAATGTGGTGGAGTATCTTCTCTCTGCTGGAGCAAACCCTAATGAGTAAGATGAACAGTCAAAAAGACTTTTTTTATGTCTTTAGTACTTCATGTACTGTGAGGCTGTAATATGTGGATCTTTATGTCCATATACAATTTATTTGTATATTACTTTAATACGTGTAATATTATTGTATCTTCATCTTCAAGCGCATCAGTCACTGCTTCTTATAAAAGATACCAAAGGGTAATGATAAAACAACATGTTGTTTGATATGGTACAGATATACAGATCGTACTCTCCATAGCATTTGAAAAGTAGCATGTAACCTTTCTCTTGCTTGACAGTTAAAATTTAATTTGTAAATTTTGTAGAAATTAATAAATTTGAAAAGGAAAACTATTTCTTAAAAACTGATTTTTCTCACATTGTAAATTGTTTATTAAGTTTAGACATACATGTAATTCGTTCCAGGAAGTGTAACAATGGTTTAACACCAGTCCATGCTGCTTGTTATGCGGGTCAGGTAAAGATCTTGATGAAGCTTCTGAATGAAGGAGGGGATCTACGACTGCATGACTATGAGGGCAGAAGTGTCAAGGATTGGGCCATCCTTCACCCAGTACCCAAGAATAGAATGAGATTGCTGGAATTCCTCGACAAAACCCGACTGTTTGCCATGTCTAGTTCAGGACAGGACCTGCTGATGCAGAAAGCATCTGCCAAAACACTACACAAGTAAATAAGTTGCCAGCTATGGTTTAAGAAATAGGTGTAATGCAAAAAAGTGACCCCATCTTTTGTTGACTCAGACCAGCATTAATATAATATTAATGGAAAGAAAGTTGTCGAACTGATGCAAACAAACTCAAAAAGAGTGCCTTTTCCATGTATTTTGGGAAAGGGCTTTTTAAATGTAAATTGGAGGAAATTATGGGCATTTGGGGGGAAAAAATCAGGAGAAACTTTGACAAATGGGGAATTCTGCATGGTTTTAAGGAAAACATATTTTTGCTTTTTTGGGACAGAAAAATAAGTGAGATAACCTTAAATTTGAGGAAATGTTAAATTCCATGTAAATCTGAAGAACTAATTAACAGTAATCATATATAATTAAAACGGTTAATTAAATTTGGTAAAAATATAAAAATCTGCCCTTTGAGAGCACTACTTATTGTGGAAGTGAATTTGCATATCACACAGTTTGTTGTCAGGGGAAAAAGAATCAGTTTTTCAATCAATGTGGTTTCAGACATCTGGGATTACTTTAGGTGAAGATTCAGGGAGATTCTATCATTGTTTTCTTAAATATGTTAAACGGGCAAACAAACCTCATCACTTTTTACCAATTTGCAGTAAACCAGATGATTTTGGGCCAAGAGATCCTAGCTATGAAAATTATAGCTCGGATGGTTTTATATTCTGTATTGACCATAAGGCTATGAATAGCTCTGTTTAAAACATAGGTAGACATTGTGCCTAACTCATGTCTTGCTTGTGGCGAGAGCGAGATAATATCTAAACGAAAACATAGATTCAAGTAATCTGGGCCTAATCTCTGACATGTAAAGCCTTTTTTAAGTTTTTAAGTTTTTTTGTGCGGCTTTTAAGGCCACCTGGCTGAAGCACAATATTTTTACCACCTGTTGTACCTGAGAGTTCGTCCAATGGTTCTCCTGTATAATTAGAATTTTTCAGCGACGAATTTCAGTCTGGTACAGTCAGTCTCCCAGACAAGCCCCCAAATATAACAGGTGATGAAAAAGTGTGCCTCAACCAGGACTCAAACTCAGGATCTTTGGTTTACCATACCAGCACTATTCCAACTGAGCTATCGAGGACATATGGTTAGGAAGTGATTCATATCTATGGTTAGAGAATATAAAACCATATTAAAGAGCTATACTTACACAGCTGGAGCAATTCCTGAGACTGCAAACTTTAAAAAAAACTCTTAATCTCTTCTGATTACTATTTCCTACCCAAGAGAGGGTATGTATGTATATTTTAACTACTGGAGTTTTAGATTATCAATTTTGCTATTGATTTTTATTTAGAGCACACCACAGAAGAAATACGGTCACAAAGATTATCAGAGACAGGATTGGGAGGTCGTCAATACACGACAGATTGGAGAAAATGGCCTCCTCCCACCATTCTGTGGGATTTGGTCAGGTAACAACTACTTGCTTTCTTAAGATGATATATTTTAATAAGCCGTAAGCATTGTTGTCCATGTTATTTCAGGGCTCGCATGTAGCAGTCACAAACTTGTAAAATGCGAGTTGATTTGAGCAAATGCGAGTTGAAATTTTCATCACTTCAGTGAGTCAAAGAAATTAGAATTTTTGTTCACTATCCCGAATTATTATATAATCATTTGGAATATTACATTTTTTCGAAAGTCCAACTATATAGAATTTTAGATTTTTACGAGCCTGAATTAAAATTTACTAGTTTTTTACCTTCAGTCTAGAGCTAATTTCAACCTCTTGTCACTCGTAAAATAAACTGAAGTGCATCTTTCCTGTACAAAGTTAGCATGATTGAAAGATTGATAAAATAATGAAGCAGAATAATAAAAGCAGTTTGATGACACTTGTTGTCTTTTACAACACAATCTTATATCAACACAATCTTTTATAAGTATTATATAAAATATTTATGTGCAGAAATGTCTTTGACCAAAAGGAGAAAGAATGCAAGTAAGAATGTATTTTTGGGAGTTGAAAATATTTGTTAAATTCTACCCGTTATTTCATAATTTAATTACATTCCCTTTTTTTTCCTTCATTTTTTTGATGTTCAAAAATTGCAGCTATTGTTGTCTGAACTCCTACAGTTTATTTTTTATGAATTACTTGCAAACTACGTAAACTTCAGTATCCTGTGTAGTTGCGCACCTTGAAACATGTTTTTGATCTAACAATTTTTGGCAAGAGTTGTGGCCCTTTAACAACTTAGATATTTTTATGCAATCAGTGCCTATGAATTATGACAGTACTTATTGCCTAAACTCCTACAGCTTATTACCGATTGCCTCCAGACTTTGCACAGATCTTTGGCTTTAAGTGCAGATGTGTCCTTGGCAATATAGTTTTTATTCGACAATTTTTAACAAGAGTTAAAGTGGAAAGAAGAGTGGAGGAGTGGGAAGAGGGGGAGACATCTATTTTTGATTAAAAATAGACAACAAAATCTAGTTTGCTTCATTACGTACGTGTATATAGTTTCAATTATTTCCTGTTATGTAAAAACTGTCTACACTGAACATTATAATGCCTAATATCAGTTTAATTCAAAAGCACCTTATTTTTTATTCAGAAAATAAAACAAAAGAAAAATAAATTATGTTTCTGATCTTGCCATCCTTTTTTAGGTGTATGCCAGTGGTTCAAACAGGAGTGGATTTCTGTCGGCCATCCCTATGGTCAGTGAGAACAACCTGAAGCATGACCCAGAAGGAGAAACTTACAATAATGGCGCCTTCTGTGTCATGGAAAGGTAAACACAATTATAAAAAAAATACGTTGTTTTCATAAAAAAGAAACATTTTACTTCTAATTTATTCATGTTATATCAAGGATTTGAATGATTTATTGATATATACAGTATAAAGAGGATAATACATGGGTATTTTCATATCACACCCTTTACCAGGCCTGAGACACCCTATCAGCCCGAGAGCTTTAGCCTTCTTAAGACGATAGGACATTCATTTTTCATCTGATCTTTACCAAACTTTACCAGATTGTTAATATCAATGAAAACTCGGGCAAGTTCGAAAACCAGCCAGATCAGACGAGTTACAGTTGAGTTATGATCCTTGATTTAGTTAAAGATGCTGTATTTTTAGATTTTGTGAGCCGAAGGCTCAAGGTGATCTATTGGGATCACTCTTCGTCCGTCGTCCGTCTGTCATTGTCGTTAACTTTTCTTCAACTTTCCTCAGAAACCGCTTGGCTAATTTTGACTAAACTTCACACGGGTGATCCTTAGATGAATGCTTTTTAGATCTGTTAAAATTAGGTCAGCCATATATGGTTGAAACCTTAAAAAACCTTCTTCTCAAGAACCGCTGGACAGATCTCAACAGTTTTTCTTTTAAATGATCGCAACGCCTAGACTATCATGTTTGTTCAAATGAAGTCCCCGGGGTCAAAAATGGCCGTGCCCCGGGGGTCCAAAGTTTGTATATTGAGATTTTGCCTGCTTTTCATATAGACATATAGGAAAAAACTTTAAAAAATCTTCTCCTGAAACCACCAGGCACAGAGCTCTCACGTATTACATGTAGCATCAGCTTATGGTCCTCTACTAAGTTTGTTCAAATGGTGACCCTTGGGTCAAATTTGTCCCCGCCCCGGGGGTCACAGTTTTACATAGACTTAGATAGGAAAATAAATTTTAAAATCTTCTTCTCGGAAACTATAAGAGCCAGAGGTTTAATATTTTGCATTTGCTATAAGCTTATGATCCTCTACCAAGTTTGTTCAAATGGTGACCCAGGGGTCACATTTGGCCCCACCCCGAGTTCACAGTTTTACATAGGCTTCTATAGGGAAAAACAAAAAAAAATCTTCTTATCTGGAACCACTTGACACAGAGCTCTCATGTATTACATGTAGCATCAGCTTATGATCCTCTACTAAGTTTGTTCAAATGGTGACCCTGGGGTCAAATTTGTCCCCACCCCGGGGGTCACAGTTTTACATAGACTTATATAGGATTATTTTTTTAAAAAACTTCTAATCGGAAACTACAACAGCCAGAGGTTTGATATTTTGCATTTACTATAAGCTTATGGTTCTTTACCAAGTTTGTTCAAATGCTGACCCTGGGGTCACATTTGGCCCCGCCCCAAGGGTCACATGTTTTACATAGAAATGTATAGGGAAAAAATGAAAAAAATCTTCTTCTCTGAAACTGCAAGAGCCAGAGGTTTAATATTTTGCATTTGCTATAAGCTTATGGTCCTTTACCAATTTGTTCAAATCTTGACCCTGGGGTCACATTTGGCCCCGCCCCGGGGGTCACAGTTTTACATAGGCTTAAACTGAAAATAACCTTCTTTTCTGGAACTGCAAGAGCCAGCGGTTTAATATTTTGTATTTGCTATAAGCTTATGGTCCTCTACCAAGTTTGTTCAAATGGTGAACCTAGTGTAAAATTTGGCCGCGCCCCGGGGAGTCACAGTTTTAAATAGACATATATATAGGGGAAAAAGTTGTCTCTGAAACTGCAAGAGCCAGAGGTTTAATATTTTGCATTAACTATAAGATTATGGTCCTCTACCAAGTTTGTTCAAATGGTGACCCTGGGGTCAAATTTGGGGCCCCGTGGGTCACAGTTTTACATAGACTTATATAGGAAACACATTAACGTCTTCTTCTCTGGAACTACAAGAGCCAAAGGTTTAATATTTTGCATTTACTATACTCTTATGGGCCTTTACCAAGTTTGTTCAAATGGTGACTGTGGGGTTACATTTGGCCCCAGTGTCATGTTTTACATAGACTTGTATAGGGAAAAACTTAAAAAATCTTCTTCTCTGAAACCACAAAGCTCTCATAATTATATTACATATAGCCCTGGGGTCACATTTGGCCCTGCACCAGGTGTTACACTCTAGCACCTTCATTTTGTATTTGATATTTACCAAACTTTGTCAGTGTCTTTATATCAATGTTGTTATACACAACAGAGCCCACATTTCTTGAACAATCTTAACCAAACTTGCACAGATTGTATATGACCATAAGAATTCGTTTGATAATGTGCCAGTACTCAGGTGATCGATTTAGGGCCATTTTGGCCCTCTTGTTTCTCACTGAGACGATAGGGTTTTTATTTGGCCGGATTTTAATGAAACTTTACAGGGATGATCAGTACCAAATCTAGTTATGCAAATCATCACCGTGTTCCTGTTGAATGATTTTTGGCGGAATTATGGCCCTTTAAAGGTTAAATACACAAACTTTGTCTGGACTATTTTTCCTGAACCCCTGGCCGGATTTCAACGAAATTTGGCAGGGATGATCAGTACCAAGCCTCATGGTGCATATCTTTACCGTGTTCCGGTTGAAAGATTTTTGGCTGAGTAATAGCCCTTTAAATGTTTTAATACATAAACTTTGTCTGGTCTAGTTCCCCTGACTCCCTGGCCGGATTTCAACGAAACTTTGCAGGATGATCAGTACTAAGCCTAGTTATGCATATCTTTGCCGTATTTCGGTTGAAAGATTTTTGGCGGAGTTATGGCCCTTCAGTGGTTTTAATACGCAAATTTTGTTTGGACTAGTTCTCCTGAACCCTTGGCCGGATTTCAGTGAAACGTTGCAGGGATGATCAGTACCAGGCCTAGCTTTGCATATCATCGCCATGTTCCGCTTGAATGATTTTTTGAAGATTTATAGCCCTTTAAATGTTTTGATGCACAAACATTATCCAGACTAGGTCTCTTCTGAACTTCTGGCCGAATTTTAACGAATTCTGGCAGGGATAATGTGTACCAAGCCTAGTTGCGCACATCGCCGTGTTCCGGTTGAATAATTTTTGGCAGAGTTATGGCCCTTTAAAGGTTTTAATACATTAACTTTGTACAGGCTAGTTCTCCTGAACGTCTGACTGGATTTCAACGAAACTTGAGAGGGACGATCAGTTCCAAGCCTAGTTGCACATATCATCACCATGTTTTTGTTGAATGATTTTTTTGGCACAATTATTGCCCCTTTTATACAAACTGTGTCCGGGCTTAAGTTTTCCTGAACTCCTGGTAGGATTTCAGTGAAACTTGGCAGGAATGATCAGTACCGAGCCTAGTTGTGCATATTGTTGTCGTGTTCCCCATCAAAGATTCCATATAGCCAGTAGAGCGATACAGGCCCTCTTGGGCCTCTTGTGTTCTATTCTTTGTAATTGTAGCAGTCTGTGGTGGAACTGTGTAGAAATGACCGCCAATTTTGTTCTATTCTCTGTAATTGTAGCAGTCTGTGGTGGAACTGTGTAGAAGTGACCACAAATTTTGTTCTATTGTGTGTATTTGCAGTATGTGGTGGGACTATACACAAGTGACCGTCAAGCGCCTTCATCGAGATATTGACCCTTTCCAAGGTGGAGTTGTTGACCTGCTCATTAATGAGATAGAGAACATTGGGTAAGCTCACTGTGTGGTCAACTTCTCATCCCCATATGCCCTAAGAATGCTCTGCCCCAATCTGTTTTATTGGGCAAAACTGAAATTTGGGGAAGGAAACAAAAAAAGTAGTATAGGGGCATGTTTTTTTTTTAATATATGACTGTATAATAGATATAAAATTGGGCTTATAAAACCAACAAAATGATGACTTGATATTCTGTTTATTTTATTTGACAGAATTTCACATTTAAAAACTGAACTTTAACTAATTCACTAAACCAGTATATTTCCGTAGTCTGGATGAGAACATTTACATTTACTTTGCACACCTTAGTACATTGGAAGAAAAATAAATATTCTCATATTTCATAATTAAGCCTACCATTATCCTAATTAACCAATTGTTACTTTCACTTACCCTGAGCCTTTTCCTTGATGAGGACGGAAAACTAATTGAAGCCGAACTAGCTCATGTCTTGACTGTCAGAAAAGTAAAAAATTGCATTTTTATCAATGACAGATGTATTGATTAAGTCAACAATGTTGGTTAAGATCTGTAATAAGTCCATTAATTCCATGAAGATATATAAACTGAGTGAAATCTTAACCAATAGTTTATTTTGTACATGAATTGTTCATGAGCACAATATCAATATATGACAGCTTCATTCAGTAGATAAGGTCTTGGCTATATATACCTCCAGATCTCTGTCCCGCTTGGGTTTGCTCCCTGGAAGAGGCATGTGTTAAGGGGAACTTCATCTTCATCTCATCTCACTTGGAGGTCACTATTTGTAGACTAACATGCATTTATGAAACAAATGGTTGTGTTTCTCTTTTTTTACAGAAGACTGCGCCATCCACAAATCCTGACTTTGATGGGTGTGTGTCAGACAAGCAATTTAGATGGTTTGATACTCATCTATGAGAGGATTGGTAGTGGCTCTCTCTACAATTGTCTGCACCAGAAAGTAAGTTAAATCAATTCTTTAAAGAAACTTACCTGCCAAATAAGGGTAAAATTATGCTACAAAGTCATTTATCAAAACTCTATCAAGGTATTTGATCATGTAAAAATGTGCCGATTAAAAGTATGGGTTTATTCGCATGTTTTTAAAACACCCGCGATTGAATATGCATGAAATGAATTATGAATTGGTAACGCTTAATTCGATGCTCCAGTTTTAGGGTTAAGCCTGGCTGGTTAAAGCCATTTATATTGTGTCTTGATATTGATTCTCAAAATATGTAAGTTATATATATATCTTGTCATCAATAGGTTTAGAAATGGTATACATACATTGTGAAATTTGACTGTTGTTGGCCAAATAGCTGCTTTATTCTTATTCTGACAGTTGTGGGTCTACAATGTATACACATGCATTTTGGTTACTATATACATCAGAAATATATATATTTTATTGTTTTATGGCAGATGGAGAGACTTCCCAGTACCACAATACACAGCATCTGTGTACAGATATGCAATGCCATCATCTTCCTGCATCTGCGTGGCCTCATACATTGTGCCATCACATCACACGCCATCAGTGTCGTCAATCCACATACCTTCAAACTGGGCAACTTCGAGTACATGATAGAAAAGTAAAAAGTATTTTAATTTTCCTGGCAATGAACAGTCATGTATATTGTATATAAAATTCAATGTTGAGATATAAACGTTTTTAGGGGTTATACGTCCACCCATCCGTCCATGCACACGTTCACTACCTTAGGTGTGGCTTAACACAAAGGAATTCAATACAATTCATTCAGTAACCACCTAAGCCTATTGTTCTTTAAGTGGTAATTCCTTTGATCTTAAACAAAGGAAAAACACTTAAGGTACCATCCGTGGGGACATCTGTTGACACAATATTGTCCTCTCTGTAACTCCTATCCCACTCAAATCTCATGAAAATTCATGCTTGAATTGTCTGTGTACTTGTTCTTGTTTTCTGCCAAATTTATCAGAAAAATGCTTATCAGTGAAATAACATTAAAACAATTAAAATTAAAGCCAGTAGAGTAATACAGGTACTATTGGGCCTCTTGGTTTAACTGGAATTGTGTTTGAATGAATTTGGAGGGGAAACAAATACTGCAAATGTCCTAAAGACATCATTGAACCATAATTTATTGATATATATGCTAAAAACAAGATGGAACCTACTTAAGAACAATGCTCCTGTATATTCAGGTCTCGATGTGAGTTAGGTAAGAAGAATGCTGTGGCATCCAACACCGGTGAGCATGCTGTGTACAACTGGATAGCCCCCGAGGTGATGATCCACCTTCCTCCGTCATTCTGCTGCGATATGTACAGCTACTGCATGGTCATCTGGGAACTATTTCATGGTAAGATAGGAGCTTTTTGTTACTGTATTAAGAAAATACTGTAGGAAGGAGAATTGTAGTGAATGCCACTTTTTGCAGCTAACTCTTACAGTTTCCATCCAGTTGAAATGACTCTTGCTATACAGAACTGACATAAAGTGGACATTTTCATATTATCACAGCTTTCAGGTATGATCATGACATTTTGCAATGACTTCAATTTCATATTTTCTGGCGGATGGGTGTGGTATAGTGGTGGGGGTGGTGGTGGTGGTGGTGGTGGGGAGGAGTGGGGAACCCTATTATTTTTGGGGTCAGTAGGTCAAAGGTTAAGGTCTCCATGACCTTATATGGAAAAATGTATCCCAGACGATAACTTTAAAACTACAACAACCACATTCATGAAACTTCATATGTACATTGCCCTAGGTAAGCAGAGGAACCCTATTATTTTGGGGGACAGTAGGTTAAAGGTCAAGGTCGCACATGACCTGCTATGGAAATATGCATTATGCGCAATGACTTCGAAACCAATACACCCACACTCCTGAAATTTCATAGGTACATTGCCCTTGTTGAGAGGAACCCTTTTGTTTTGAGGTCAGTGGGTCAAAGGTAAAGGTCGCCATAAGCTTTTATGGAAATATGCATTTCCCACAATAACTTGAAACCATAACACCCACACTCTTGAAATCTTATAGATATATTGCCCTTGGTGAGAGGAGAATTTCTATTGATTTTGGAGTGAGTAGGTCAAAGGTCAAGTCACCATGACCTTATATGGAAATAGGCATTCCGCTTGATAACTTTGAAACCATAAAACCAAAGTTCATGAAACTTCATAGGTAAATTGCCCTTGGTGAGAGGAGGAATCTTATTGTTTTTGAGGTCAGCAGGCAAAGGTCAAGGTACCTTATATGTACGCAATCTGTGCTATAACTTCAAAGCCATAACATTACACTCATAAACGTTCTATTGTTTTTGGGGTCAGTAGGCCAAAAGTCAAGGTCACCTTGACCTTATTTGGAAATACACATTCTGCTAAATAACTTTGAAACCATAACAACTCATGGAACTTCATAGGCACATCTCCCTTCGCCATGACCTTTTATGGAAATATGCATTTCACGCGAAAACCATAACACCCACACTCCTGAAATTTCATAGATATATTGCCCTAGGTGAGAGGATGTACCCTATTGTTTTTGGAGTCAGAAGGTCAAAGGTCAAGGTCGCCATGCCATTTATGGAAATATGCCTTATGCACGATAACTTCGAAAGCATAAACCACCATCATGAAACTTGATTGGTTACATTTCTCTTGATGAGAGGTGGAGCCCTGTTTTTTTTTTGGTGTTGGGGGGGGGATTGGGGGAGGGGCTCAGTCAGTCAAAGGTCAAGATCGCCATGATCTAATATGGACAAATGCATTCCAAGTGATAACTTCGAAAGCATAACACCCACACTCATAAAACTTCCTAGGTGTATAGCCCTTGGTGAGAGGTGGAACCCTATTTTTTGGGGGGTCAGTAGGTTAAAGTTCAAGGTCCTAATGACCTCATGTGGCAATATGCATTCTGCATGATGACTTCATAAAACATAGCTGTTGGTCGGAGAAGAAACCTTGTTGCTTCCTATTTTTAACCTATTGCCATTTTAATCTAGTTATTGAGTCACAGCAATATTATTTGTAATCCTTCCCAATTTACTGGCTATTTATAAAGAAATATTACCAATAAATTGTGATTCTTTTCTATAAATGCCGTGGCCAAATGGTTAACGATGTTGCGTTGTAAACCTTCGCCTCTCACCGCTGCGGGTTCGAATCCCACTGGGAGCTCGACTTGTAAGTGAGGAAGTGTTGATTCTTACGGATGGCGTGAGATGTACAGTACTGATTCTACCTAGGAAAAGTGGGTGCTCTGCCTCCACCAAAACAAAAAAATCGACTGTCGTATGTAACCTTGCATGTGTTGAAAAGTATGCAAAACACCATACAAACAAACAAATAAAACAATAAATGCAAGTTGACATTTAACAGGACTGAGGGCGATTTGGAGGTTACAATTATGGGTGTCAATCCAAACCCGAGTGAAACCACCATCATGTATTTCTGTTTTTATATTGTAATATTTATGCATATGTACAAATATAGGTATCCTGATCCCTATGATTTCATTATTGGTAACGAAATAGTTCGGTCTGGAAAACTGGACGACTCTGCTAGTTTTTGTTGTATAATCAGTAATATTAATTCATATGATGCTTTAAAGTTCTGATAAAATCTTTGTTCACTATATATCAATACAAGTATTAGCAATATAATTGCCATTTAAATTAATTTTTACAATTTAGCAGAAAAAAACAGCAGTCGTCAGTTTTCCAGACCAAACATTTTCATGAAAAATAATGGAACCAAAGATATTAAACGTGAATTAATGCATATGAACCGAAGCACATTATGAGGATTTTCATTTGTACTTGGGGAGACAAGTCTTTCTTCCAGATCGCCTCCAGTCCCTTTAAATGATAGATAAAATATTGAGTTTTCATGTAGCCCTCTATCTCACAGAAATGTATATTTCTTCCTACTTTGCAGGTGAGGTACCATGGAGCAGCCATTGTTCTGACACCATCAGGTCCCTGTACCAGAAAGGCAGCACTGTGAAAGTCACATCTGGCCATATTGCTGAGTACATTCAACTCATACTCGAGTATGGCCTACAGTTGGATCAAAACAAAAGAAAACTGTCATTTCTTCATGTCAGGGACCTGCTTCTGACGGCACCAAAGGTAAACAGGACATCAGAGTTGTGTGAACACTCGCATCCTGTCACATAACACATTTTTACTTGCATTCCTCAAACAGTTTTGAATGGGATCTCAAACTTCGTATACGCATAACAACTGATGACCTTATGTCCCTTTACATCACACATTCTTGATTGCCTAATTTATTACAGAATTATTGCTCTTTGTTTACTCAGATATTGTATAATAAACTTCATATGCCTTTCTCTTCAAAAGCGAGGGTATTCATCACCTTCAGTGATAGTTCTAGTTAAACTATCTATTATATTGCAACCGTATATTGCACAAATAATATATTTAACAATCTGGTAGAACAACAAAGACAATTGAAATCTCAAACTTTATTTGATTATATGCAAGCAGTTTTAAAATCAAAATGATGCAGGATTAATAACTCAAGGTGCTAATTTTAATGCTTGATATAAAACTCAAGATTTCCATCTGTCCCTTTAAGATTAGAAGGGAATGGCCAAAAATAAACTCTAGTATAATTCTTATAAACATGGGCCGTGTGCTGCTACCCAATTTTTTTTCATATTGGTACCACTCAAGCTGGCAAATTCTCATATGCATTTTTCGGAAAGGTCAATGTCTAATGCTTCTTTTAAGCCAGGATAGTATTTTTAGTTCAGTAGCTTAAGTGTGTAAAACTATTGTTTTATAAAGGGAGGTAATTTTTAAGAAAATGTTCTAAATTGATATAAAAATAGATGTATGGCATGGATTAACTCCACTAAATTTGTTTTTGTGTATTTGATTGCGTTCAAAATGGTTACGTAAGTCATGTAAACATATAACAGTTCAATAGTTCAACCCTTAAAAACGTATAAAAACATTTGGGAGCAAACATTCAACCATTTTAATCATTAAACGCACGTTCTATCGAAAGAAGGTAAAGATAACCAAACAAATTAGAATACATTTATACTTTTTAAGCAGATTACATGTAAATATAGTTTTTTAGATTCTGCATATACGAAACAATACGAAATAATATAAACGTCTGACCTCTCTGTAATAAATGTGTTGCTATAAAGGGAGATAATAAAGTACACTTTTAAGATTTTAATTAGAAAAATTAAGCTAAGATTAAAAAATGATTCACAGAAATGTTACAATTCAAAGTTCCATTTTATTTGTCTTTGTGTCACCTTCGTAGCATGGCAGACAGGTAGAGATCGCTTTGTCCATAGTCTGTCTTCATTCATCGTCTTTGTCCGTCTGTCCGTCACGCTTTAACCTGCAACCTGAACTTGGTCATAACTTAAAAAATATTTCACCTATGTTCATGAAACTTCATAAATATCTTCATCTCACACCAAGGAAAGTCGTTACACATGTCTAATAACTCTGGTTTTTATTTCGGCAAAGTTATGCCCCTTTCCATTAAACCTTTACCTGCAACCTGACCTAGCTCATAACGTTAAATAAGCACATGACAATCTACAAAAGTGTTCCGTGGAACACCCTTCTCGTTATTTATTTAACATATGCAAAAGCCTATGTGATTATCAACCCTTGATTCCATCATTGAATTATACACTATTGTTAAATTCACATTCACACTAAAAATATGTATAGCATAATTGTAATAGTACACCACCGTTAAAAAAATAAAAAAATATTTTTGATGTTTAAAATGATACACATGAAAAGCGTGCACTTACATTGTAAACTGAAACGTGGAAAGTTGAAACGTTCGGATGAACAGTTTATTAGATTTGTTATTTGGTTTGGACTGAATATAGACATGACAATGATCAATTGGTTTTGTTTGGCAATGTTTCTATGCAAAATAGTCACTCAGTTCTGTTTAACACATCCACAAATATAGTTGCCGGTTATAAAAAAATTACAGAGAAAGTCTGTCTATGTCATCATACTATAACATTGAGATTATTTCGAAACCACATGTCATTGAAAGAATATCTTTGCCTTTTTACAATGGTGCACTTTGAAATTTGCAAGATGTGATAACATGGTTTATTTTATTTAGAAATGATGTCTCGTCTACTCTCGCTGGATAAATGGAACAATTTATTTGACATTAAAAAACAAAATGAATAAAATTGCCATCATATTTTTCGGATAAAAAGGGCATATTTCAGCCATATACGTATTATTTCTGATATTATGTTCACGTAAATAATATTGAAGTACTGTCATGTACATTATGGTTGACATTGCTCATGCCTAAGTATGCATTTGGTTGAAAATTTCACTTGACCATACCCCATCCATTTTGGAGTTTGTGTTTATATAAAGATGGCAGAAAAATAGTCCTTAAATATTCAGCAGCTAACGAGTGTTACACGTGATGCAAGTTAACACAGGTAGATACAAAGGCAATGTTGCAAGGAGGTTTGAAAGACTACCGTAGCACAGCAGTCTTTGCTTCAGTTCTTGGGAGTAGGAAAATCGTTCTTAAATGAAAACAACTGATTTACAAAGTAGTTTGAGTATATGACTGCTGAAATAAAAGTATAATCTAGATACCGCTACGTCAGTAGGACAGAGCTTCCTGACAGACATGTTTTGAAAGACAGTAGTTAAATATTATTTTATACAGCAGGTTGTCTAAATGGACACACGGTCTATATTAAAATCTGATGGTGAGATTTTCCAATCCAATCCACCACTCAATATAATGGGCATACAACAAGCTGTTGTAATGAGACCCTGGAATAATTATCAAGTGGATATCAGTTAATAATAATCCAGTATCTCATTACAACGGCTTGTTGTATGTCCATCCTATAGCGTTGTGAATTCAACTGGTCAGCTCTTGATGAGCTGTATTTCCCATACATATGCAACAGCAGCAGTACAACATTTGCGTGCATACCACTACGTGCAAGCAAGGACCTCGGAAAGTCTTACATAGCTTTAGAATAGGGATGGTACACCTTAAACTTTGTTATAAGGCCTGTTATAACAGATGCCCATCTGTTCCTTTATAATTTCGGAATGTTATCAAAGTATCTTGCGAAACTTACTTTACACTGTACTTGCAGAAAGCATAGACTTTCCTGTATTGCAACATGGTGTGAATGCAGGGGAGTTAGTTGTAGAATATTATTTTCCAGGCTGAGTTTTCTTTAAAATTACGTTAACTTCTTAATTGCATTTTTCTCAACCCAAAACTGAAATATCACTCCTCTCGGTTCTTTTAATTGGCATATTTTTTGTTTGCAATAGTTTAATAAAAGAAATACTACAATGGCATTTACTTATGCAATTTGTGAGTTTGAGTTTAATTATCAAAATCGTTTAAAAATGTCTTATATTACAAATGCATGATATTCATGCAATTCTTTTTTTTAAGCTATCTTTTTTTATTTATTTTTTGTGTGTTCATCCATTTTTTTTCCATATACACGAACATAGAAGAAGAAGAAACTTTATTTGCCTCGTCATAGGTCTATGGAGGTTCGAGGCCACCCTCCATACATATAACAATATTGCAATAAGTCGAAAAAGACCCTTTAGCAAATCAATAAAATACATAATCATTAAACATTTTTTCATTTCTCGATCATAGTGGACAGTGTGAATATGTGTACTTCAACCTTTTTGTGTTTGTGGTGTTGTTTGCATTTTTTATTACTTTTGCCTTCTCGTTTGTCTGTTTGCGTGTTTGTTTTTTGTGGTTGACTGTCGTCCTTGAATGCTGCTTTACCTGTCATATGATAAGGTAAATAATAAGATTAAATGTTAATCAATCAAACAAAAATACCATTCTTCGATGATTCTAATTGGTAACGTATTTCTGACTTATTTGAGTTAAGTATCTTCTAGATACCTGTCTGTCGATCATATCTTTCCCTGCGAAATCGTAACAAGAGGAAAGACATAATTCAAAACTGGTATATTTAAGTCAAAATGTAATGGGTGCCTCTTTATCTACATAATAAGAAAATGGTAAAGACCTTCAGCTCCCTTTCATTTCAAAAGAAATCATTTTTTAATAAATATTCAAATTTTCGTAAATTTTATTTGCAGCCTGCTTTCAAGTTACTTAGGAACATTTTGTCTGTACCTTAATACATCTTTATTTACGTTTTTGAAAAATACTTTGTTTTGTTATAAATAAATATCCAAAAATCTTTTATTTTATGCTTTATTTTTTTAGATTTTCTCCAAAAATGTCAAGATGTATCAACTTTGTTTATTCCAAACATTTTTCCCATGCACATTAATATAATAGAATGTTTA